>PVJI01002301.1:86107-148947 GCA_004026765.1 Micronycteris hirsuta | reverse complement strand
ATTTTCATTTAAGGGGGCGGAACTAAAAAGTGTGGAGTGCTCCAGGGCTTGCTGAGCAGGCAGAGGCCTGACGGTTGGGTGAGGGAATCCCCTGTGTCCGTGTGCACAGCGCGGCTTTTCTCTCAGCGAGTTTCCCTAGAGACAGATTATCCAGGTTCCTGTCTGCAGGTTGTAAGGCTGGGGCTTCACATGTCAGCGCGCATGTTTTCATTGAATCCTCTTATTTTCCCTCTAGCACCCCATTTCTGCTCTCAGCTGTACCTAGCTCCTTAGCACCTTTGTTGCAGGCTCCAGAGGGTAAACTTCCAGCCCTCAGCCAGGGACGGAGAAGAGCAGCTCCAATCCAGTGCGGCAGGTCAGGGAATCTGGAACCTACTCCTTCTTCGGCAGACTTACAGGCAATCCTTGTTTCAGCCTTAGCTGTATGTATCCTCACCTTCAGGGGAACCTGGTGTCTTTGGTTCCTGCTCCCTGTCCTCATTGCTTGTTGAGTTCTCCCCCTACAGGCAGTGAGCAGAATAGAGGACGCTGGCAACTTATCAACTATTATTCACCCCTATGGTTTTCACTGCCAGAAAGTGTGTTGATGTGCTCGTCTGCTGCTTTATCCTCTGGGTTTTTGTTGTTCTTATTCGCACCTTTTAAAATTCCTTTACTGTCATTTTAGTGACGTTTGTAAAGAGAGTGGAGAAAAGTCTGTACATTCAATCTTTTAACTGGAATTCTATATACATTTTTTAAAAATATATTTTATTGATTATGCTATTACAGTTGTCCCATTTCCTCCCTTTCTTCCCCTCTGCCCCATACCCCCCATTCCCCGCCCTTTAGTTTTTTGTCCATGGGTCATACACATAAGTTCTTTGGCTTCTACACTTCCTATACTATTCTTAAGCTCCCCCTGTCTGTTTTCTACCTACCATTTATGCTACTTATTCTCTGCACCTTTTCCCCCTCTCTCCCCCTACCATTCCCCTGTTGATATCCCTCCATGCCTTATATAAATCCCTTTAACATTTCATATAATAAAGGCTGGGTGATGATGAACTCCTTGAACTTGACCTTATCTGAGAAGCACTTTATTTTCCCTTCCATTCTAAATGATAGCTTTGCTGGATAGAGTATTCTTGGATGTAGGTCCTTGCCTTTCATGACTTGGAATACTTCTCTCCAGCCCCTTCTTGCCTGCAAGGTCTCTTTTGAGAAATCAGCTGACAGTCTTATGGGAATTCCTTTGTAGGTAACTGTCTCCTTTTCTCTTTCTGCTTCTAAGATTCTCTCCTTATTTTTAATCTTGGGTAATGTAATTATGATGTGTCTCGGTGTGTTCCTCTTTGGGTCCAACTTATTTGGGACTCTCTGAGCTTCCTGCACTTCCTGAAAATCTATTTCCTTCACCAGCTTGGGGAAGTTCTCCTTCATTATTTGTTCAAATAAGTTTTCAATCCCTTGGTCTTCCTCTTCTCCTTCTGGCACCCCTATGACTTGGATGTTGGGACGTTTAAAGATGTCTTGGAGGTTCCTAAGCCTCTCCTCAGTTTTTTGAATTCTTGTTTCTTCATTCTTCTCTGGTTGGATGTTTTTTTTTTTTCTGCTGGTTCACTCCATTGATTTGAGTCCCAGTTTCCTTCCTATCCCTATTGGTTCCCTGCAGATTTCTCCTCATTTCCTTTATATTATCCTTCATTTGTTCAAGTAATTGTGACAATCTTTCTTCGAATCCTGTGAGCTTCCTGATTACCAGTGCTTTGAACTGTGCATCTGATAGGTTGGCTATCTCTTCATCACTTAGTTGTATTTTTTCTGGAGCTTTGATGTGTTCTTTCATTTGGGCCATTTTTTTTTCTTGGTGCGCCTGTTACTTTAAGGGATGGAGCCTTAGGTGTTCACCAGGGCGGGGTAACCCACGTCGTTGTGTTGTGATGCTATCTGTGGGGGTGGGGGCCTGAGAGAACAATGTTGCTTGCTCTGCTCTCCGCACTTCCCCAACTACCTACAAGCAAGTCAGGCCCTTCTTTGCTGGCTCCAGGGTGAGTGGACAGGCCTGCACAGTTCCAAGTCCCTGTGGGTCTCCCCAGTGAACTCTCCCGTGAGGCTAAGAGTTCCTCCCACTGCTGCCTCAATCCCCACAGGTGTATTCAATTGGTGATTTGAGGCTTTATCTCCTGGTGTTGGTGGGCCATGCGGTCTGTTCCGATCCCCAGCTTTTCCTCCTGGTTTATCTGCGCAAGAATGAGGAACTGCCTAGTCCACCAGTCTCAGCCCGGGTTTCACTGAGTGCACCTGTCGCGTTTTGGCCAGGCATGCCCACCACAGGCCTCTCCGGGCAGCTGGAGCGTTGCCGGTACCGCTACACAAACCGTGTCTTGCCGAGTGCTCTCCACCCGGCTCCGTCCTGCTTACCAGTCTGGATGAACGTGTCTTCTTTAACTCCTTGGTTGTCGGACTTCCACTCAGTTCAGTTTTCTGTCAGATCTGACTATTTTTGTTTTTTAAATTGTTGTTTTTCCTCTTTTGGTTGTGCGAGGAGGCACAGTCTGTCTACCTACGCCTCCATCTTGGCCGGAAGTCTCTATATACATTTTTAAAGGCTTTCAAATTACCTACCAGAAAGATCTTCCATCTGCATCTCACCAGAAACATCTGAATGCCTTTCTACCACATATCATTCCTTTTCAACACTGGGTGGACACTATTTACTGAAATATTTATAATAATACCTGAAAACTAAAAAACTCAGGAAGGTATCCATATGCACCCAACTATAAATTATTTCCACTTGTATTTCTGGCATTCACTTGTAGTATCTTTTCAACAGAAAATCTCAGTCTCTAGAATATCACTTCTATGAGGGTAAGGATTTTGTCTTTGTCATTTACAACTACTTTGTCATTTCCAACTACTTCTGGAACAGTGTTGGCCACTCACTAGGCACCCGGTATTTGCTGAGTAAGTGCATCAAGGGTTGGGGGAGGTGCCTTGTCCCGCTGCGGCTGAGGGGATGGCCTCTGCCCTCCCAGTTGTGACCCTCATCTCAGGTGATTATCTTTCACCTGGGAATGCTTCTTTACCTGTGTTATGTCTTAGAGAGGCCTGTTTCTAAATGAAATTTCAAAGCAGCAGCTGTGGCTAAAATGGGCCCACAGACATGTTTTGTTCAGCCTTTAAAGGATTCCAAAAAGGGGTGGCATGGGGTAGATTTCACATAAAGCCTCCAGCTTTCTGTCTTCTCTTGACAGTAAGGAGGTCTAGCCATGGTGAATTACCCGTCTGGAATGGACAACATCAGTTAGAACTTGGTAATGGATCTCCCTTTAGTTGGGCATATGATTTCAGTTTACCACTGTCCTTACCTGTCCCACTTCATCCATTTATGTGACCTGCTTTGACTCTGGACACATTGGCACTTTTTGTTTCAGCTTCAAGGTATGGCGGTGCGTGGGGGAACATTCTTACTTTTGATAAAAAGACAAAAACTAGGTTTTACACTACCTAGTAAGTCCATTTCCCTTTCGACGCACCTCCCCTTCAGAATTTATGATGTATTCCAAGTTTGAGTTCAAATGGTGGTTGGGAGACAATTATACATGAATATTTTCATGTTTCTGCAAAGTGCCGACTTTCGGAGCAAAAAGCACTAGGAAACTAGGTTAAAAGATGATTCAGTGATAAGCATGTCTTAGAAATTAGAGATAACATCTTGCTCCAGAGAGATTCAGAGGCTCATTTCCTCAGGAGCCATTTGCTTACATTCTGGGATAATAAAACCCAGAGACACACTTGTCCTTTCTCCTGGAAACATTTGCTTACATTTCATGGTAAAGGTCTCTCTTTCTTGGGAGGAAAACATGGGTCAAAAATGCCACTTTATATAAGCTCTTAGTCTCATAATTCCTGTGGTGCAGCCCCACTACGTGTCCGGGTGAACATCTGGCACTTAGTGTGTCGCCCTGTTGAAACTGGGGTGTCGGGACCTGGTGTGGTAATTCCATGTGAGTAATACATGCTCTGTTCTCTGTCCCAGAGATCCAGTGTTTCCTGCCAGAATGTAAATATAAATATGTATCAACATACATATATGCCAAAATGTTATCTATATAAGACACACATATAACCTACATGCATATGAGAAAAAATATCATATGTAAACAACACCCCCTTTAGTGGAAGTAACCTAATGTTCTGTGTAATCACACCAGACCTACCTCCACGTGGATTACACCTGGAATAACTCTTAATTTTGACTTTTTCAAACCTCAGCACCAAGATTACTCCATCGCCAAACTCTGGTGTAAGGCAGACTGGGTTCACCCAGCTACTAAGGCTATCTAACTTTTATTATTTTTTCTTGTTATAGAGTTTTCTACCTCTGATATGAAGTGCAGTGGCCGAAGAATTGAGGTAAGGTTAGTTTTAGTGTCACTGTCCTAAGGATTATCACCAAGAACTTTTGTTGTTAGAGACAAACTCTATTAAAGAACTGAGAACCAAAATTCTCAGCACTTATTTCTTGGAAATACAACAACTTACATATAGTTTATAGAGTAGCAAATCATTTCTGGGAAAACTACCTTGCCACGTATATTTTCCTTTTCTGGGATGTTTCCTCTTCTCTGCATAACAAGGTGAGTAGTTTCCCTAGACATACTTAAATTTGTCTTAATAACATATTGGAAATTAGGTCATTCTTTTTTCCAGCGACAGAAGGATTTTTCTAGTTGTCTAATTTATGAGTAAAGCATTTGGAAAGATCCTTGCAATTCTGTCAACTGTCTAACTCTTCTGTGTCCTTTGAGAAAACGAGCCTTTGAGAAAATGCGTATGTACTGCTTATGGTTGTAAAAGGGGTTTATTTGCCTTAAAAAAAAAGGCTGCTCTTGGGGAGACGTTTAAGCAATGGGAGAATCTGTCTTTATTTCCCATTATTTTTAAGAGATGGTAGAAAATTGCCCTGGCTGGTGTAGCTCAGTGGGTTGAGCGCGGGCTAGAAACCAAAGGGTCCTGGTTCGATTCCCAGTCAGGGCACATGCCTGGGTTGCAGGTCAGGTCCCCAGTGAGGGCCATGTGAGAAGCAACCATACATTGCTGTTTCTCTCCTTCTCTGTCTCCCTCCCTTCCCCTCTCTCTAAAAATAAATAAAATATTTAAATTAAAAAAAAAGAGATGAGAGAAAATCATCTAGGCAATAAAACTGGGAATTATATTGCATCTCATCTGATTCTAAAGTTTAAGTCTCTTGTGTCAGCTTCCTTTCCTTTTCCTTTCTTCTTACACACAGCTGGCAACAGAATGAAAATGAAACATATAGCTCTCAATTACCACTCAAGATCCAGCCCATGAATATTCTGATATAATTGGGTATTAAATTTGTATACACAGGAAAGGGTCTCAATGAAAAGAAGCATAAAGTTAGAGTTTAAAGCTTAATGACCTGAAAGTTGATTATACACAGGGTTATACTGACCTCTAGTGGTTGATAATAATAAAAACTAGCTTAGTTTGAAACTAATTGGAGGGCAAAGGAAATTAGAAACCATCATGGTTGCAAACTTGCAAGTGTATAGTGTAGCACATTTAAAAGCTACCCTCAACAGAACAGTCTGGTAAAACAATGAGGAGTAGTTGTGTTCTGGATACAAATTATGAGTTAGTCTGTAACTCATCGTTAAAGTACATGAAAACAGCAATTTTAAGCTGTTCTAAGTGGGAATTTAAAAAATCTTAGATCAAGTTCCAACCAAAATGGAGGTGTAGGTAGAAACCCTTTGCTTTCTTACATAACCAAAAGGAGGATAACAACAATCTAAAATCAATAAACAACCAAAAGCTCCAGAAAATCAAACTGCATGGAACTCCAACAACCAAGGAACTAAAGAAAAATCAACCAGAACAACCAGACCAGTAAGGTGGTGGACCCTGCAGTCGGACTCAGAAACATCTAGGCAAAGCAGCTGAGGGGCAGGGCTGGCTGCCCAGTTTGGCGGGCTGCACAGGAGGGGCTGACTTAAGAGGAAAACTGGGACTCAGAGATGACTGTGGGCTAAGGCTGGGGTTGCCTGGTGGGAGTTTCTCCCAGTCTGACATAGAGTTCATTGAAAAGTGTGCTAGAAATGAGCAGGCGAGCCTCACTGTTCCCTCTCTGGCCCCTCCCCCACAGGCAGAGCTGAAGCGCAGCAAGGAGGGTTATCCTGCCTAGGTGAATACCTAAGGCCCTGCCCCCTTACAACTTATCAGCTGCGCCAAGACAAAGAAATATGGCCCAAATGAAAGAACAGAGCAAAGCCTCAGAAAGAAAACTAAGTGAGGAGGAGATCGCCAACCTATCTGACGGAGAATTTAAAGCCCTGGTAATCAGCCCTGGCTGGTATAGCTCAGTGGATTGAGCACGGGCTGGGAACCAAAGGGTTGCCAGTTCAATTCCCAGTCAGGGCACATGCGGGCCAGGTCCCCGGTGAGGGCCATGTGAGAGGCAACCATACATTGCTGTTTCTCTCCCTCTCTGTCTCCCTCCCTTCCCCTCTCTCTAAAAATAAATAAAGTCTTTGAAAAAGAAATAAATAAAGCTCTGGTAATCAAAATGCTCACAGATCTCATTGAGCTTGGTCGAAAAATGAAAAAAACAAATGAAGGATACTCAAAGTGAAATAAAGCAAAATGTTCAGGGAACCAACAGTGACAGGAAGGAAACCAGGACCCAAAGCAATGATTTGGAACAAAAAGAAGAAATAAACATCCATTCAGAACAAAAGGAAGAAATAAGAATTCAAAAAAGTGAAGAGAGTCGTACAAACGTCTGGGACAACCTAAAACATGCCAATGTCTGAATTATAGGGGTGCCAGAAGGAGAAGAACAACAGCAAGAAATTGAAAACTTATTTGAACAAATAATGAAGGAAAACTTCCCCAATCTGGTGAAGGAAATAGACTTCCAGGAAGTCCAGACAGTCCCAAAGAGGTTGGACCCAAAGAGGAACACACCAAGGCACATCATCATTAAGTTACCCAAGATTAAAGATAAAGAGAGAATCCTAAAAGAAGCAAGAGGAAAGGAGAGAGTTACCTACAAAGGAGTGCCTATAAGACTATCAGCTGATTTCTCAAAAGAAACCTTGCAGGCAAGAAGGGCTGGAAAGAAGTATTCGAAGTCATGAAAGGCAAGGACCTACATCCAAGATGACTCTATCCAGCAAAGCTATCATTTAGAATGGAAGGGCAGATAAAGTGCTTCCCAGATAAGGTCAAGTTAAAGGAGTTCATCATCACCAAGCCATTATTATATGAAACATTAAAGGGACTTATCTAAGAAAAAGAAGATGAAAAATATGAACAGTAAAATGACAACAAACTCACAACTATCAATAAATGAACCTAAAAGAAAATAAAAACAAGGAAAACAAAAACTAAGCAAACAACCAGAACAGAAACAGAATCAGAGAGATGGACATCATATGAAGGGATTTCAGTGGAGAGGGGGAAGGGAGGAATAGTGGGGGAAAGGTACAGGAAAGAAGAAGCATAATTAGTAGGCATAAAATAGATGGGGAAAGATAAAAAATGGTATAGGAAACAGAGAACTCAAAGAACTTATATGTACAACCCTTGGACATGAACTAAGGTGGGGGGAATGATGGAGGTTTGGGGGGAGCAGTTTGGAGGGGGGGGTAAAGAGGGGAAATTGGGAAAACTGTAATAGCATAAACAATAAAAAAATACTTAAAAAATAAAAATAAAAAATCAAATCAGCCCTGGCTGAGTAGGTCAGTTGGTTAGAGTGTCTTCCAAGGTTGTGGGTTCGAGCCCCAGTCAAGGCACATACAAGAAGCAACCAATGAATGCATAAATAAATAGAATAACAAACTGATCTCTCTCTCTCTCTTTCCTCAGTCTTCTCTCTCTGTCTCCCTCTCAAATGAATAAATAAGAAAAATTATTTTAAAGAAATCTTAGATTATCTGGAAAATAAAAAGAGAAGAGAAATAAAATGTCTCATTTTATATTTTTAGTGTTTACATATAAGGTCTTTCTTTTAAATATGTAAGCATGAATCTCTATGATAATTTCGGCTTCTAAAAGTATTATTTTGCCGTGGTTCTTTAAAAAAAAACACTAGGAATGAGCTTTTAGCTTTTAAAATTATGATCTCCAGGATAACTTTGTACTTCCTAAGCACAGGGCCTTCCTAAAGAAAATCTTAGATTCTCTTCAGATTACTTTAAACCAGTTAACATGATATGTGTATATGTTTCTGTATTCATTAGTTTTTTCTCTCTTTCCTTTTAGTTTCCTCTACCACCATTGTCACTCTTGCCCATGAGACCTGGTCTTTTCACTGTCCCTCAAAGTCACAAGGATCAAAAAGAGAGAGGAAGAAATATTCCAAGTCTTGTATCTTTTGTACCTAAGCTCTCAGAGCCTCTTAGTCAATCTGACGAGTTCAGACCATCTAACAAGCAACCGGAAGCATCATCGAAGGTGTTTGCTTATCAGACTCTCAGGTCCTCTGACAGCTCTATCTGGTCCAGAAACATGTGCTCTTTCCGGAAGGCGAACCATCACAGACAACACCTGGAGATGGAGGGCAACAGAGCGTCTAAGGAAACAGAAAGCTGTGACAAGATGCAAATCTCTCACTTTGAACAAAGGCAGTCTTGGGTGTCCGCTGAGCATTTTAAGGAAGGCAATTTTCCTGCAGATAGAGAAGTGGATATTGACTGCCTTGGTAGTGAAATGAGAAAGTCAGAGGAAGAAAACTTTCAATATCTCTCATCAGGAAAGGTGGAGGGTTCTGTAGTCAGAAACCATGAACAAAATTCAGACTTTGGGTGCACCATGCCGACCAGGTTCCGAGAAGCTCAGCATTCAGAAATAACTCTAAGCGTGGATAAGGAGACTAGAAATGATAAAGATGATTCCAAAAGTGCTTCAGTGCATAAAGGTGAAGTAAGTGAGCCAAGTGAGGTTTTAGAAGGGTTTACTCTACTTAAAAGTTTGTCCAATGTAATTTCTGATGGTCCCATTGAAAAGCTCCCAGGTCATAACAACATGGAGACAAACATAAAAATGTCAGTAGCAGAGGCAACCAAACCAGAAATGAATGGGATAGTGCCACTTATCCACATCACTTTCCCTGGAGACGAGACTCCCAAGCAACCGGCTGTAGCCAAACCAAGCCTCCACAAGAGAAAGGGCACTCTTCACAACAACAGTAGTTTCAACGCACTTGCACACCAAGAAAATGACAGGCAAAGGATGAAAACCCTTAGAAATAAGTCAGATTCAAAAACCAAGGCCAGTAACAGGACGCTGCAGAATTTCATGATTTCCATCGAAGGTTCCATTAAACCCACCATGCCTAAATCCAGCATAAAAACTCAAGTTTTCCCTTCTTTGGGGCTTATTGACCCCAGACCTCAGCAATCGCCCAAGTTCCAAAGGAGAGTGCCACAGATAGAAAAGAAGCAAGCAACTCACCAGACAATGAAACCTAAAAAGCAACCATTTCCCTGCATCTGTAAAAATCCAGGAATAAAAAAGTCTTCAGTTCCTCTCCTTGTCCAACCAACAGAACCAAGACTGAATTACCTAGATCTTAACTATAGTGATATGTTCAAAGAAATCAATTCAACTGCTAATGGACCTGGCATCTATGAAATGTTTGGGACCCCTGTTTACTGTCACATGAGAGAGACTGAGCGGCATGAAAGCAACTGTTACCGAGAGTTATGCTCAGCTCCATTGGGCAGATGTTCCGCCAGTAAATGTCGATCTTCACACAACGAGAGGAACGGCAATAGCAGAACAAGACTTTCACAGAAGAGACCACATGTTAAACCCCCCAAGGCTTTACTTGGAATTAAACACAAGCACAAAAGTTTAATTTCCAAAGAAAAAGGTTGCAAGGCTGTAGGAAGTAACCTGCAAGACATTGAAAACAGTGGTGGTATTTCCGAACCAGAGTGTCAGATGAAGTCTTCAGCAAAAGACTTTCTGGCTTCCAAAGATGAAGTTCAGCCTAGGAACTTTGCTCAGACTCGTGAGGACTCCATTAAACACAACAAATTCCTTCCTGTCTCAGATTTGTCCATTGTTGAGGAAGTCTCTATGGAAGAGTCTGCAGATGAAGGAGACATTTCTAACAACCAGATACTCGCCACAAGCCTCAGAGATCTGCATGAACTAGAAGAGCTACATCACCAGACCCCATTTTTCTTTTCAGAAAGCAACAGGGCAGTGCCCAGTGAGAAGAGTTTCAACAAGCATGTACTGCAAGAAAGGCAGAATACAGCATCTCTTGGTAAAATAGATGCCAACCAAATTTTAATGGATGACATAGAGTTTGATAGTTTGACAGATAAGTCTAAAACACTTGTAAATTTTTCTTTCCAAGAGAAAGAAACCAGCCAACATTGGGCACATTCTTTGGAGCATGATAGTTTAGCTGATAAGTCAGTTACACATCAAACGTTTGAAAAAACTTTAAGTGATGCAAATTCAATTTCCCAAGATATTCTAGACTCTATAAACAATGAAGAATTGACAGATGAACTGTTAGGTTGTCTGGCTGCAGAACTATTAGCTCTTGATGAGAAAGATAACTCTTGCCAGATAATGGCAAATGAAACAAATCCTGAAAACCTAAATCTTGTCTTCAGTAAAAGAGGAAATACCACGAGAGAATTGGGTGGAGAGACAACAAATTCCAAAATACAGGTTGGTATCATTAGAATCAGTGGTTTAATTGGCGTGGGAAAGACTGCAGAGACAATCTGGTTTAAACTCCTTGTTTTCAAATGAGGAATCAGAAATCCTAAACAATTAAATAGTTTCATCCAGGTCTCATTGTTTGGTTACAAGTTTGGAATCCAGGACCCCTGACTCTCCGGCTAAGATGTTTTCATTGTGCTGCTTTACTTCTGGAATTTAGCTAGGCTGACACGGCAACAGAAAAATTTGGGGTATGCTGAAAGAGAAAAACTGCTTATTTAAATAGGTGAATGTTTTATACAGTGATGAAGTTTTCAATCAACAAATATCAGCAGTGATGACCTGACCAGTGCGGCTCAGTTGGTTGGGTGTTTTTCTGCAAAGCGAGAGGTTGCAGGTTCGATTCCCGGTCAAGCACGTGCCTGGGTTGCAGGCCAGGTCCTCGGCTGGGGGCATGTGAGAGGCAAAAGATCAATGTTTTTCTCCCTCTCTTTCTCCCTCCCTTACCCTCTCTCTAAAAATAAATAAATAAAACCTTTAAAAAAAGAAAAATATCAGCACTGAGATAATTATGAGTAGAATATTGCTGTAGGTCGTGTGTGAGTAGAAAGAAGTGGCTCACCATCTAGGTTACCACAAAAATATTGGTGGTGGCTACTGTGTTTCTGGACTCAGAACCGGAGACCTGACGGACACAAGACTTGGCCATTGCTCTCGAGGAAGCATATGCAATCATCTTGAAAAAAAAAAATTAAATCTGTTTGTCATGGGAGTGAGGAGAAGAGAAGCAACAGATAGTTCACTGGGTTTTGTTAGTTTGTTTTAGTTCTCACTGAAGTACATGGGCCCCTGTTCTCAAATTTTAGATATGGAAACAGTTTAGCTGAAATATTACTTACTAAGTATTAACTCAGTTTATATCACACTACATCAGGAATAATTATTTTAAATAGTTGCTCAGCAGAATGCACTAGGTAAATAATTACACCATGACTAGGTTTACCGAGAGCTTACCATGTATGAGTGAGGGCATCCTGCTGTCTCCTTTATATGCTTCATAACAGCGCTGTGAGGCAGACACTAAAGGTACCAGCAAGTCCCCATGTTGCAGATGAAGAAATTGAACTTTAGAAGATCATCCAGTTAGTGAGTGGTGGGCCAGGCATTCTGACCCCAGCCTCACAGCTTTAATCACTTAATCATGGTGGAGATATTCCTCATCCTACAAGGTCACCTGTACCTTCACAGTGATCTTGTCTCTGCTGGGAGGTAGGTAGAGATTCAGAGAGGTCTTTGGGCTGCGGTGGGACGTGGGGTATGTGTGTGCCCGTGTGTCTGAGGTGGGTCTACCACTCTGCCTTTTCCAACTGAAGAAAAGCTAATAAGCTAGTAAATATAATCGCTCATAACGCCACCTTACCACCATGGAGTCAAAAACTGACCTTTTGTGACCTTTTCTTTTTCAAGCAGTCCTTACATTTCAGTTTGGATAGAGAAATTGTGAGAGGATGGGTTAGGGGTGGGGAGCCAGATGGCCCTTGCGAGGCACAGATGCCCATTTGCCAGGAAGGTGACCCTATATTATGTCTTGCTCCCCAAGGGCCTTTGCCCTGCCTCTGTGTCACCATCATTGTTCATTGTTAAAACCCAGTGCAAGAGATAGGAACAAAGCATTTCTGGTCCTGATCAACCAGAGGGAAATCATGGTCTAAACTCTACCCAGAGATACTTGTTTTCTCCTTTCTAGGGAAGGGTTTCTCACAGTTTACTGTGAAGGCAAATCTCTTGGGGATCATGTTAAAATGTAGACACTGATTCAGTGCGTCTGGGGCCTGAGATTCTGCATGTCTAATGAGCTGCTCCCAGGTAATGTTCATACAACTGGCCTGAAGATTCTCCTTTGAGTATCAAAGGTCTACAAGGCCACAGATCTTCAGTCTTTGCAGCTGGTCTTGAGCACTGGACTTGCTTGTTATGGCTGTGTGTGTGTGTGCATGACAGAAAGTCTTTTGTCTGTGTATTTGTGTGTAAATGTATGTATGTGTATATAAGTGTATGCATAAGTGCTTATGTAAATATGTGTGTGCTTGAGTGTGCATGTGTTGTGGAAATAAGTGAAGAACAAAGGCTACTTACTCAGAGCTCACTATAGCAAAGGAGTCAGCCACCATCACTTGCATTTGGCGGCAACTCAAGGGCAGGCAGAGGAGTGGGAAAGTTTTTTAGTGAGAAAAAGGGAAAGCTTCAGGCATGCCTGATCAGAGGCTGTTGGCACAGGAAGCTGTAGGCAGGCTACCCAGAAGGCGCATCCTCTGGGCCGGTTAGGGCTGCATACTTGGCTTGCTTGAGTTAGTGGACCTTAATTTAGACAAAAGGAAGACCGACTCTACTCTCCACCTCTCCACCCCAAAGACTCAGAGTCTAATGGTGACTTTTCTTTTTGTTTCATTCTTCCAGAGACATAATAATGGGTTCAAAATATATGACGAGGGGAAATTTATCAATGAAAAGATCTTTTCTGAAAATAGTTTAACGTACGAAGAATCTATCCTGTGGACCAGGGGCGAGATCCTTGGGAAGGGCGCTTACGGCACAGTAAGTTGAATGGGAAACAAGATGAAACCCCAAATCCCCACTCCTCCTTGCCCCCTCCTTCTTCTTCAACACTCCAGTGAGTCCCCCAACCCCCCCTTCATACTCTTTTGTTTAGAACTATTTCAGGTGGAAGTAACAGGAAACCCAAGCTAAACTGGCCTAAGGAAAAGAGGTCCACTGCTTTGTGCACCCGAGGGACCTGGGTTGGTGCGGCCCCAGGCACAGGTGGTTTCAGGGGAGAAACAATGTCAGCAGGAGCTGGCCTCCCTCATCCCTCCCTCCGGCTCTCAGTGTCAGGCTCCACGTGGTGCTGCAGCGGCCACTGCATTTCTAGCCTTTTGTTCTCCTAGGTTCACATGCAGTAGCAAAGAAGTCACTTTATTCAGCCACCCAGAATGTGTTACTAGAAGTGGTGAGAATCATGGCTGAGTGGCAAAAACAAAGATGTTCCTTATCTTTTGTGAAGTGTGAAAAAGATCACTTGAAGTCCTAGTACTAAAGATAGTATTCACATAGGTTGGTAAAGAAAAGATGGACCCCCAGATAAAGCATGTTACATTTCTAGCTGGAGACATTTGAGGAATCAGTGAAAAGGCAGGAAGCATGAAACCACTGAAATCACATGACAGAGAGGGCTGCTGAATTTTCTCAGGACCTGCCTTCCTCTCTCTCCTCAGAGTTTTAGCACCTAAATAGCCCTATTTTATTTATTACATGAGGAGATTTCCCAAACCACGATCTCATGTAGTCATCATAGTTATCTGTGAGGTAAGTATTATTACCTCCGCTTTATAGATGAGAAGTTACACAGCTGGGGAATGGCGGAAGCCAGGATTCTGACCCATCCAGACCACTTGGCGCCAAGCCTTTATGATGTCCGTGCACCATGCTGCTCCTCTCCATCTGGGCTCCATTGAAACATTGGGTTATATTTAATCATAAGGTGTTTGTTTGCTTCTAGGTATATTGTGGTCTAACTAGCCAAGGACAGCTAATAGCTGTAAAACAGGTGGTTTTGGATACGTCAGATAAATTAGCTACTGAAAAGGAATACCGGAAACTTCAGGAAGAAGTAGATTTGCTCAAAGCACTGAAACATGTCAACATTGTGGCCTATCTGGGCACATGCTTAGAAGAGAACATTGTAAGCATTTTCATGGAGTTTGTCCCTGGAGGCTCAATCTCTAGTATTATAAACCGTTTTGGACCATTGCCTGAAATGGTATTCTGTAAATATACAAAACAAATTCTGCAGGGTGTTGCTTATCTCCATGAGAACTGTGTGGTGCACCGAGATATCAAAGGAAATAATGTTATGCTCATGCCTACTGGAATAATAAAGCTGATCGACTTTGGCTGTGCCAAACGTTTGGCCTGGGCTGGCTTAAATGGCACCCACAGTGACATGCTGAAGTCCATGCATGGGACTCCATATTGGATGGCCCCGGAAGTCATCAACGAGTCTGGCTATGGGAGGAAGTCCGACATCTGGAGCATTGGCTGCACTGTGTTTGAGATGGCCACAGGGAAGCCGCCCCTAGCGTCCATGGGCAGGATGGCAGCCATGTTCTACATAGGAGCACACAGAGGGCTGATGCCTCCCCTACCTGAACACTTCTCAGAAAGTGCAGCCGACTTTGTGCGTGTCTGCCTAACCAGGTAAGCAACTCAAAGCAGAAGGAGGAAGAGAAATTACCAAAGATTTCAAGCATCTGACATTTCCCCTGCAATTTATGGCCCAGTCAACCCCCCCACTCCCAGTATGAAGTAAAGTAGGGAGTGATTTTCTGCTGAAAGGAATCATCATTAGCTGTTTTGGGTGATCGTGTGCCTTGTTGGATCAGGGTATGGGAGGTAATGCTTCGAGTAGAAAGTGCCACAATTAAATATTTTATAGGGTTCTAACAATTCTTCCCCAAGTCAACAGGTGTGCAAAAATTGCTAAAGATTTACATACTTACCTATCAATGGGACATCTTCCCAGGGATGGACCAAGGTGAAATTATATTACCTGCGGTTAGGTTTCCCTTTCCTCTCATAGAACCAGTGTTCTCATTCCCTTTCTAAAACCAATTCATAGAAAAGTATGTGAGAATCATTCATACACCAGGATTGATATGAATTGATTGGTTGATGGATGAATGACTGACATTTAACATATTTGTTTCCCCAGAAATACTTCAATTTAAAGTGAGGATAAATATTTTGAGCCAAAGAAACAGGCCCCTAATTAGAGCACATTAAGCATCAAGTTGGGGAGTGTTTGGGAAAGCAGAACATCCCTAATAAGTTGCCTTTCTCCTGCTCTTTTAAAAATATATTTTATTGATTATGTTATTACAATTGTCCCATTTTTTTCTCCTCTTTATTCACCGTGCCCTGCACCACCCCCCACCAGCATTCCCCCTCCTTAGATCATGTCCATGGGTCATACACGTAAGTTCTTTGGCTTCTCCATTTCCCATACTATTCTTAGCCTCCCTCTGCCTATTTTGTACCTACCATTTATGCTTCTTATTCCCTGTAACTTTGCCCCCATTTGCCCCTCTCTCCCTTCCCTGCAGATAACTCTCCAGGTGATCTCTATTTCTGTGAATCTGTTCCTGTTCTAGTTGTTTGCTTAGTTCGTTTTTATCTTTTTAGGTTCAGTTGTTGATAGTTGTGAGTTTGTTGTCATTTTACTGTTCATATTTTTCATCTTCTTTTTCTTAGATAAGTCCCTTTAACATTTCACATACTGAAAGCTTGGTAATGAACTCCTTTAACTTTGCCTTATCTGGGAAGCATTTTTCTGCCCTCCCATTCTAAATGATAGCTTTGCTGGATAGAGTAATCTTGAATGCAGGTCCTTGCCTTTCATGACTTGGAATACTTCTTTCCAATCCCTTCTGGCCTACAAGGTTGCTTTTGAGAAACCAGCTGACAGTCTTATGGGAACTCCTTTGTAGGTAACTGTCTCCTTTTCTCTTGTTGCTTGTAAGATTTTCTCCTTATCTTTAATCTTGGGTAATATAATTATGATGTGCCTTGGTGTGTGCTTCCTTGGTTCCAGCTTCTTTGGGACTCTCTGAGCTTCCTGAACTTCCCGGAAGTCTATTTCCTTGGCCAGATTGGAGAAGTTCTCCTTCATTATTTTTTCAAATCAGTTTTCAATTTCTTGTTCTTCCTCTTCTCCTTCTGCCATGCCTATTATTCAGATATCGGAATGTTAAAGTTATCCTGGAGGTTCCTAAGCCTCTCCTTATTTTTTTGAATTCTTGTTTCTTCATTCTGTTCTGGTTGCATGTTTATTTCTTCCTTCTGGTCCAAATTGTTGATTTTAATCCTGGTTTTGTTCCCCTTACTCTTGGTTCTCTATGCATTTTCCCTTATTTCACTTTTCATAGCCTTCACTTCTTCCTCTATTTTGCAACCATACTCAACCATTTCTGTGAACATCCTGATTACCAGTGTTTTAAACTGTGCATTTGATAGGTTGGCTATCTCTTCATCACTTAGTTCTATTTTTGTACCTTTGATCCGTTCTTTCATTTGGGCCATATTTTTTTTTTGTCTCGGAGTGCCTGTTACATAGTAAGGGGCAGAGAGCCTTAGGTACTCGCCAGGGAGGGACAACCACTCTGCGCTGTGGCACTGTATGTGGGAAAAGGGTGTGAAAGGGAACAATGCCACTTGCTCAGCTCTCAGTTGGCTTTCAGTCACTTTCCATGCTACCCACAAGCAAATTGTGCCCTTTTGGTGTTGATTCCTGGGTTGGTGGGTTTGTGTATGTTCCAGGACCCTGTGGGTCTCTCCAACGAACTCTCCTGTGTGGCAGGGAGTTCCCCCTGCCACCTCAACCCCCACAGATTTTTACAGCCAGAGGTTTTGAGGCTTTATTTCCCCGTGCTGGAACCCTGGGTTGTGTGATCTGTCTCACTCCCCAGTTGTTTCTCCTGGTTTATCCACATGCAACTGTGGGATCACCCAGTCCTCCAGCCACTGCCCTGTGGCACTGTCCTCTCTGCCCTGGCTGCCCGTCTCCACCCCTCCTACCATCTGGATGAATGTTTCTTTAACTCCTTGGTTGTCAGACTTCCATACAGCTTGATTTTCTGGAAGTTCTGGTTATTTTTTGTTTTTAAATTTGTTGTTGTCCTTCTTTTGGTTGTGTGGGGAGGCAAAGTATATCTACCTACGTCATCTTGGCCGGAAGTCTCATCACCTTTCTCTTGTTCTGCTACTCCCTAGTGTCTATGGAATAAAATTCTGGGTAAAATGTTAGAACTATAAGGGACCTTAGAGAGTACCCCCTTGCGTGGTTTTCAAATTTTACTTAATCAGACACTCTCTGCTCATACAAAATCTTAATTCAAAGAATGACACATAAAACTGGAGAGATGGTTGTAGTTAAAATGTGTGTGTATGGCCCTGGCTGGTGTGGCTCAGTGGATTGAATGCCAACCTGTGAACCAGAGGGTTGTCAGTTCAATTCCCAGTCAGAGCACATGCCTGGGTTGTGGGCCTGGTCCCTGGTGGCGGGGGGCGGGGCTGTGAGAGGAAACCACACATTGATGTTTCTCTCCCTCTTTTTCTCCCACCCCTCCCTTCTCTCTAAAAATAAATAAATAAAATCTTAAAAAATAAAATAAATTAAAAATTAAAAAAAAATGTGTGTGCATGGTTGGGGAGAGCTAGAGTGCTAGAGTCCACCCACCTGGCCTCCAGGATAATTCAGAACAGCCTGGTGGGGATCAACATTTAGATGCACTTACAGGATGAGGAGGATTTGAGGCCCAACCAAACAGTATTTCTTGCCTTTCAATGAAATATGCTTTCTTATTCCTACATGAAAAGTCCCAGTGCTTTCAGCAAGGATACATTGCAACCTGTAACTCCCATGGGGGTCATTATATCTTTCTTAGTGAATCTGAGGATGCACAGGTCTCCTTTCCTGGCACATGTATATCTGACTGTCCTGGTTGACTTCAGATCATGTGGGTCAGGTTGGGAACACATACCCAAGGGGTGCAGTCCTGGGCATCCTTAGGTACAGAGACACCGTAGGTTTTCCAGCATCAATTTTGTGGACAGAGCCCCAGGCACAAAGCTGTCCCTTCCTTCCCCGCAAAATCACAACTGGGACATAAGAGTATTAAGAATATCATATGGACCAGTACCAGTTTTGGAGATTGGTATTAGCTTTTAAAACTACTGTAGTTGCTTTGTCCTGAATTGAATAATTATCTATTATTGAGCCACAGAAATTACTTGCTATTCTCATTTTCTTTCAAGTTGTTATCACTGACATATGTGAACATCTTTACACAGATGTAAAGAGAAAGGGTAAAATCTTTCTTATGGCTCTGCTTTTGAAACATTGTTTTATAAACTAAGCAACACACAAATCATACCACTACTAATTAATAGGGCTGTTGTGAAGGTTAAGTGAAATGGTGTATGCAAATTGTTTAGCAGAGTATGAAGCACATAATTAGGGCTCAGTGGTAACCGGTAGGGAGAATACTAACCCACCTTACCTAATTTGTGTTGTACACAAGCCTATAATTACCTCCTGAAATTTTATGGCAAAACCCTAAGTACTCTAGAACCTGATGTGTATGAGAGTACTCCTTGGAGTGTGGATAGTCAGAAATAAAGGAGTGAGGCACCTTAAAGATTTGGAAGTAGGGATGAGCACAAGGACTGGACAGAACAGAAATTAATTTCAGGGAGCAGTAAGTGTTAGGTCGGAGTTGCTCAAGAAACCAGACGGACGCAGTGAACCAAGGAGCAGGGTTTATTAGCGGGGAATAAGAGGGAAAGTGGAGCCAACCAAGGGAGGTTGGGACTCACTCGATTGTTCTTAGGGCAAGGTATTTAAGTGCCAAAACCTGTGAAGGGTAACTGGTTGGGGTGTCAGAGTCTGATTGGCCAGTGCTGGGTGCCGTTTCTGCTGACCATTGTTCTCGATACATCTTGTCAGCCTCGGGTTAAAGCTGCATCCTGTTATGCTGGGTAGGCCGACCCCAGACCCCAGCCTTAGCCGAGCATCTGTTTGTCCTGGGCAGGGTTGGCAGGCAGTTTCCCACGGTAATTTTCCATCCCTCTTAGGCAGGCCTAGGTCTGTCAGTAAGGAGTAAGCATGGGTGGGGATATTCCTGTGGGCAGGCTGAAAGCTCTGGGAAGTGAGGCCGCGGAATTTAGCTTTGTTGCAATAGGCAGTGAGGAGCAGGGGACTGCAGAAGATTTGAGGTAGACAGTGCCATGAAGGAGAGTATTTGAGCAGGCAGGTCAGAGTCATTGTACTGTGAGTCCTCAAATAGAGGCTGCTTGAGACTTGACACTGCAAAGAGAATTCCAGAACAGTTCAGGGAAGATGAATCAGAACTTGGTGATGGAGGATGATAGGATTTCATTGTTTTGAGTCTGGATAATGGAAGAAATTATAATAAAAAGTTGTGAAAGAGAAATAGAGGAGGAAGTTGATGAAGGTCCCTTTGAAGCTATGGAATTGCAGCTCAGGAAAGCAACTAAGATTGGAGGCACGTATTTCAGAATCATAAGGCTGGTAGCTATAGTCGTGAAAAAAGAATAGAGGCCGAGGACAATTTTTATGAAAATGGGAGAAGATAACAATATGCATATACTGTTGAGTCTAGCACATAACTGGAAAAAAGGGAAGGAGGGAAGAGAAAGAGGGAGGCAAGGGAGTTGCTCCAAGAGAAATGAAGAACCAAGAGAACAGTTTCTCCTGTATAAGCAGAGATCATTTCAGGAAGGAGGGGGCAGTGAATACTTCAAATGCTACCAAGATGACAAGGAGAATGAGTTCATTAAATCTGGGAATGAGAAAGCCATATTTTTTTTTCAAGATTTTATTTATTTATTTATTTTATTGATTATGCTATTACAATTGCCCCATTTCCCCCCTCTATTCCCTTCTGCCCCACAACCCCCCATTCCCGGCCCTTTCTTTTTTGTCCCTGGGTCATACACATATGTTCCCTGGCTTCCACATTTCACATACTATTCTCAACCTCCCCCTGTCCATTTTCTGCCTACCATTCATGCTACCTATTCTCTGTACTTTCTCCTCCTCTCTCCCCCTACCACTCCCCTGTTGATATCCCTCCCTGACTTATATAAATCCCTTTAAGATTTCATATAATAAAGACTGGGTGATGATGAACTCCTGGAACTTGACCTTATCTGAGAAACACTTTATCTGTCCTTCCATTCTAAATGATAGCTTTGCTGGATAGAGTATTCTTGGATGTAGGTCCTTGCCTTTCCTGACTTGGAATACTTCTCTCCAGCCCCTTCTTGCCTGCAAGGTCTCTTTTGAGAAATCAGCTGACAGCCTATGGGAACTCCTTTGTAGGTGATTGTCTCTTTTTCTCTTGCTGCTTCTAGGATTCTCTCCTTATTTTTAATCTTGGGTAATGTAATTATGATGTGTCTTGGTGTGTTCCTCTTTGGGTTCAACTTCTTTGGGACTCTCTGAGCTTCCTAGACTTCTTGGAAGTCTATTTCCTTTGCCAGATTGGGGAAGTTCTCCTTCATTATTTGTTAAAATAAGTTTTCAATCCCTTGGTTTTACTCTTCTCCTTCTGGCACCCCTGTGACCTGGATGTTCAGACATTTACAGATGTCCTGGAGGCTCCTAAGCCTCTCCTCATTTTTTTGAATTCTTGTTTCTTCATTCTTTTCTGGTTGAATGTTTTTCTCTTCCTTCTGATCCACACCATTGATTTGAGTCCCAGTTTCCTTCCCATCACTATTGGTTCCCTGTACATTTCCCCTCATTTCTCTAAGCGTATTCTTCATATTTTCATCTAATTTGCGACCAGATTCAACCAATCCTGTGAGATCCTGATTACCAGTGTTTTGAACTGTGCATCTGATACATTGGCTATCTCTTCGTGGGTTAGTTGTATTTTTTTCTGGAGTTTTGATCTGCTCTTTCATTTGGGCCATCCTTCCCTTTCTCTGCCCACCTATTACTTTAAGGGGTGGAGCCTTAGGTGTTCACCAGGGCGGGACCTGAGACAGAACAATGGCGCTTGCTCTGCTTGCTGCTGGGTCAGAGTCACCTAGAGCAACACCCACAAGCAAACTGGGCCCCTCCACGCCAGTTCCTGGGTGGGTGGGCCTGTGCAGATCTAAGTCCCTGTGGGTCTCTCCAATGAACTCTGCTGTGATGCTAGGAGTTCCTCCCTCCGTGGCCTCAACCCCCACAGGTGTTTTCAATCGGTAGTTTGAGGCTTTATTTCCCTGTGTTGGTGGGCTGTGTGGTCTGCTCCGCTCCCCAGCTTTTCCTTCCGGTCTATCTGCACAAGTATAGGGGACCGCCTGGTCCACCAGTCTCGGCCCCAGTGGGTCCGGGTTGGCCAGCTGTGGGCCTATCTAGGCAGCTGCAGCGTTGTCCCCACCGCTCCACAAACTGCTGGCTCGGCAAGCGCTCTCTGCCCGGCTCTGTCCCGATTACCGATCTGGATGAATGTGTCTTCTTTAACTTCCTGGTTGTGGGACTTTCAAACAGGTGGATTTTTTGTCAGATCTGGTTGTTTTTGTTTTTAAATTGATGATTTCCCTCTTTGGTTGTGCAAGGAGGCATAGTGTGTCTACCTACGCCTCCATCTTGGCTGGAAGTCTATTTATTCATTTTTAGAGAGAGAGGAAAGAAAAGAGAAAGAGAAGAAAACAAACATCTATGTGAGAAAGAAAAATTGATTGGTTGCCTCTCATATGTGACCTGATGGGGGCATGAATCCACAACCCAGGCATATGCCCTGACCAGGAATTGAACTGGTGACCTTTCGCTTTGTGCAATGATGCCCACCTGAGTCACACTGGTCTGGGCATCATGGTTAGTTTTAACAGGGCAATTTCTATGTAGAGAGGAGTGGGCCAAAGGTTAAGAATTTAAGATGGTGAATGTTGAAAAAGTCACTGGTTTTGGGCATTGTGTTGCTACTGTTCAAGGCCTGACAGGTTCATGGCATTTGCGCAGATGGAAGAAGATTCACAGAGCTGTGGGGATGTCTGCCATGCCTTTAATCACGGGTGGGCGAGCCACACACGCTGCAAGCTGCGTGTCCCCCTGCATGTCTCTGCGTGGCACATGTTGTGGCCCTTGCTCCCCAGTGTGGCACCCAGCAGGGAGCCCCTAGCCACTTTTCAAATACTAGAACAAACAAAGCCGGCTTCCAGCCAGAAAATAATGTAACAGCACAATTCTGTGCATGCGAGCCCACTTCATGTTATGGGAACCGTTTATCAGACCCAGTCTCAAGGCTGTGAGAACACTGGTTATCAGGCCCCTGCAAGGCTATGGGAACACTGCTTCCCTCAGTTACCCAGACACCTGGGTGAGGAAGCCAGACTGCCTCCACTTACCCTACAGTCATATTATGAAAATTTGTTGGGAATCAAGGAAGATGGCAACTTCCTCTATTTCTAGGTTAAGGAAAGGATTTTTTTTTTTTTTAAGATTTTACTTATTTTTAGAGAGAAGGGAGGGAGAAAGGGAGAGAAACATCAGTTTGTGGTTGCCTCTTGTGCACCCCCTACTGCGGACCTGGCCTGCAAACCAGGAATGTGCCCCGACTGGGAATTGAACATGTGACCCTTTGGTTTGCAGGCCAGCACCCAGTCCACTAAGCCACACCTGCCAGGGCAGAAAGGGATTTTTTGGAGAGATTTCTGCATAATTTGAAGACAAGAGAAAGAGCCTCCAGAAGGGAAGAGGTTTTCATTTGTAAATGATTTATCACTTTTTTCCCCAAAGTATTTTACTTTTATTTCCATTTTCACCTAGACTATTCTTGGTGGTTTTTTGCTTCAAAACTTATCCAAAGATGCCAATTTAACCAAAAGAATGCCTTTGGAATGGGTCATTGCAGATAACTACTGACCAGTAAATTAGTTTATTGACTGGTTCATTGGCAAAAATGTTTTGGTTTCTTGAGGGGAAAATAACAAAAGCATAATTGTACTATTGCAATTGAGCAACTTCTCCTTGCACTTTATGCTTTTCCGAAAGTGCCCAAATAGGATTATGTCAATCACCAAAGCATACTTAAATGTCTCCTTAAGGGCTTTTCAATTTGGGATTCCAATGCCTCAAAATTTTATTTATTTTTTATTTTTTGGATTTTATTTACTTAATTTTTTAGAAAGGGGAAGGGAAAGAGAAAGAGAGGGAGAAAAACATCCATGTGTGGTTGCCTCTCACGTGCCCCCCACTGGGGGACCTGGCCCACAACCCAGGTATGTGCCCTAGACTGGGAATCGAACTGGCGACTCTTTGGTTCACAAGCCAGAGCTCAACCACTGAGCCACACCAGCCAGGGTCCAATACCTCAAAATTTTAAAAGTAAATTTATTGCTAGTTATAAGTGCATTAAGCTTTTGGAAAAATTATAATTTTACTTGTGTATAGATTATACTCAAAACTGAACGTAACCCCAATGTGAAAAATAGGGCCTACTTTTTAATAATAGCACAATTTTTTGAACAATTACTATGTGCCAGACACTGTTTAGAAGCTGCACATCCATTATTTAATCCTCCCAATGAGTTATGTATTACTGTTATCCCCGTTTTGCTGATGAGAAAAGGAGTTTGTCACTTGCCTAAGATCACACATCTGAAAACGAGAGCTGGACTTGATTCATCTGTTTGACTGGCAGTGTAATTTCGCCCTAACGTTGGCATTTTGAGTCAACTACATCTAACTGGTGTGCACATTTTTGGGTGGTGCTTCTAATGCGTTTTTCTCTTCTTAGGGACCAGCATGAGCGACCTTCTGCTGTTCAGCTCCTGAAGCACTCTTTCTTGAAGAGAAGTCACTGAATATACACCGAGACTTTCCAGTTCCATTATAGATCATCTGTTAATTGCTTCATTGTGGGAATGATGGTTAAAAGACCTTTGCTTTCTTACTGGAAAGTCAATCTAACCTAATTTAACCAGATCCTACAGTGTCACTGAAAAGTTTGTTACATATTAGTCTGTTCAAGCTTTAGGTGTAATTACCTATGTATATGAGAAAATTTTCTTGGTAACAAAAACACCTTTTCCAGTGTTTACACTTTTGACTATCCAGGAACTATAGCCTCTATTAGCTATGCAACATTTCTTTTTATTTTTTGTCCTGTCAATTTTAATGGCATTGGTTTAAAATAAATTGTAAAAACGAGAAAATTGTATTTAATTACTTTGTGGGTGAAGACACATTTCATTTTTACAAGAGACTTGAGGAGGGTGAGAAGTGAGATACTAAATTCTGTTAATTTTGGCAGCAATCTTAACCTTGCAGTTTATAGGAGCTTCAAGGTTAATAGGAAGAGCGAAGGGCCTTGGTGCTTCATTGTCAGAGGGTCCCCAAAGTCCTCTGAAGACTCCACCTACAAGAAGCTGAGTTATTCAAGGTGGCTTCATAAACCTCAGGCTGCTTTCCCTGTAATATACAGTGTGATTTGAGGTCTTCACTTGTTTGCAGAGTCATTTAGTTCATTGCCACATCTAGAACTAGCTAAGCCTAAGCCAGCTGGTTGGATACAGCTAGACTGGGTAAGGGGAAAGTGAGTCAGCATACATAAACTTTCCAGGGCACTTTCCTCCTCTCACTTGAGTGAAGGATATCCCCACTTAGGTCACTCTTCACCTCATTTCCCAAACACTGGTAAACCTCACAAAATGAACATGGACAAGTAGTCAAAATTATTACAAGCAAGCCCTTGCTTTAAGTTGGTGGACTAAGTGTATTTGATGAGGTTTCTATAGCTGTCAACTCTACCCGTCTACTAAGTTTCATTGAGACCTATTGTTTCTAGTTGTATCTATATTTTTAAAAAACCGGCTGCTGTCAGTTCAACACGGTACAGCTACAGACTTTAGGTGTATTCTAACACGTCAAATTTTGTTAAAATCAAGCTGCCTGCTTCAAGTTTTTGGAAAACAAATGTGAAATGCAGTCCAGGCAGTACACCTGAGGTAAAACAGGTTTTACTTTGGTAAAACCATTAAAGATGGGTTTTGTGGGTGCGTCTTCCTTCTTTCTCTCCAACTTGCACGGTTCTCCCATTTGGCAGGAATTTAAGGAATGTGTCCCTGATTTTACTTATAGGCATACCTCATTTTATTGCATTTTGCTTTACTGCACTTCACAGATGTTGCATTTTTTGTTTGTTTTTACAAATTGAAGGCAAGACCCTCCACCAGCGAAGATTATGACTCATCGTATGACAGTGCTTTGGGACTGAACCTATACTGTGAGTTACGCCTGTACTTGTATACCAACGTAACCTGAAACAACATTTTGGTAAAGTAGGGCTTAAATTTAAAAAAAAATTAGCTGGGATCTTTAGTATTCTTTAAAATCTGAATGGTTTTATCTTACTCTGGAGCAATTATTTATGTTGTAGCCAATTAAACTTCATGGGGAAAGGGCAGGAAGATGTTTATACTATGTATGCAAATCACACAAGCGTTTGGTGTTAACAAACCTCTTTCTCTTGTGATTGGAACTCTGAACAGTTCTGGAATATTAAACAGAACCTTCAAAACTTGAGAGTTTCAATAGGCAAGCCTTGCTCTTCGGAGCTAGTTCTGTTGACCAGTGTTTAAGACATAACAGATTGGAATTCTGCTCTTATCGATGCCCAGATATTTGACCCCATATAGCTTCCTTAGGAGGAAAAGGATTTGGAAGGAGAATGGGGTGCAGACAGGTGGGGGTTGGGAGGGCTAGCACTCATTTAGCTCTTATTAGAAAAAATGCACATCATTTAATTCTTGCTACTGTTTGGGTTGGTAAGTAGTGAATGATGAATAGGGCTCAGGGCTAAATAATTTTCTCAAGGTCATCCAACTGGTAGGTGGGAGTTGGGACTGCCACCCAGATTTATCTGACTATAAAGCACTTTCCCTGCTACCTCCCAGATTCGTACTTTATAAATAAAATCAGTTACATAAATTTTACTCATATTTCACTGAGATGCTCATAAATTTACCAGTCATGTTAGTTATTTTTATTACATTAATGGTGTGAAGTGATTTTCACTTTTCACTTACTACCTTCTCCTCTATGATTACCTTTTTCAGTAAGTACAATGCACCATTTTCACATTCAGGAGTGCATTTCATTATGTGCTGAATCTTCCTGTGTGCTCTGAACCCCATGCTCAACCAAAGGAAATTGAACTTCCTGAGTAAACTTCTGCAAGTACTTCCAACTCTACAGCATTTCGCTGAACTTGAGCCTACTTAAGCCCTTACACTGCGGCCATCTCCTAGTGGCTGACTTAGGCGTTGCCATAATGGAACTGAGCTCTAGAGCATGGGACTGGGGAATACGCTGTATTCCACTTCCTTGCTTCATCCAGTCCCTCCCGCATGGCCACTACAACAGTCCTACGCCTTCAATAGTGTAATTAGTAGCTCGGAGAAATTAAAATCCACTTAATCTGCTCAATGAGCCATCAAAAGCCTCCATCACCTATTGGTTAAGTATTCCTCTAACTTGCTGCACTTGTATTAACTCAATTTAAAGCAGCTACATAATGCAGAGATTTGCATTTATAAGGCTTACCAGGTGATGTCAACTTGAAATCACCCAGTGTTGGTAGTCTACAGTTTCATTTGTACTCAACGAAGTTAACAAATCTTTATGGCATCGTAGTGTGACAAGTTGAAATAGCAAACACTGAAGAATGGATAAGGGTTGGCCAGAAAGTCCATTTAGTTTTTTTCTGTAAGACAAGACACATTTCATTTTCATCAATAACTACTGATTTGAATACTTAGGATGTTATTTATCTCCCGTGTGGTATCACATTGATTGTTCTCAGTTAATGTCTCGATTTGATCGCCATCAACTTCAACTGGTCTACCCGACCACGGAGCATTGTCCAGTGAGAAATCTCCAGCACCAAACTTCACAAACCATTTTGACATGATCAATAAATCATAGCACTTTCTTAGTACACGGCACACTTCTTTTTTGCATTTCAGTTGCATTTTTACCTTTCTTGAAATAAAGCATACTATGCCAAAATGTGTATTTTCTTTCATCTTCAATATTAAAAATGGCTACGTAAAACTTCACAAATTTTGGTTAAGATTTTTTAAATGCACTGATATGACAGCTGTCACAATGCAACCTAACAAAATTGTTTTGAATGAAGTTAAAGACAACTGAGCACTACTACAGCTCTTACGGAAAAAAGCAAATGAACTTTTTGACCAACCCACTACTTTGCCATCACTACTCAAGCTCATGAAAAACTAAAAGAAACTGATCTCAGGTATATGCCTGGGTATTTGTGTAAGATCTAAGTACCCTCCTAAACTCATGGCAATGAGATAAAAACCCTTGTTAGTGAAGTCCTACATTGCTTTGAAAGTGGTGTTGCGGGAGGGAACAGGCAGATCCATGTAGTAGTCTTAAGTGGAATTATCAACTTTGTAATGCTTCTAAATAAAACTCATGCAATATATTAAAAGCTAACAAAATAAGCCGTTACTGGTGTTATCAACGTAAGATGAAGACAAACCTTTTAATATAACTTCAAAACATTTATTTTATATTTAGGCTTAAAGTGCATTTTAGAATCACTTTTCTATCCTAGTGCTAACTTATCAAAGCCATGCAAGGGTTGTGTCTTTCAAGTGGAAGGTGCAGAAAATGAGTGGGGGAGGAGAGCAGGCGGTTGGAGGAGAGCAGCAATATTAAAGCAGTTTATAATTAAATTTCTCATGGCTAATTCCCCTTCCAGATAATTGCAACTACTCTTTGCTTTTTGTGCTGATGCAAAAGGTTAAACAAACAAAAACCCTGCAAAGTATGAATTAAACAAAAACACTGTAAACAGCACTGGCTGGTGTTGCTCAGTGGATTGAGCGCAGGCTGTGAACCAAAGGATCGCCGGTTCGATTCCCAGTCAGGTCACATGCCTGGGTTTCGAGCCAGGCCCACAGTGGGGGCATGTGAGAGGCAACCACACATTGATGTTTCTCTCCTTCTCTCTAAAAATAAAAAATCTTAAAAAAATAAATCCTGTAAACAGTAGGCAAAGCACACGCTTAAGTTTAATGCACGTGGATTGGCCTTCATCATTCCCTCTAATACCCCAAATACCCATATACATTAGCATGCTCTCCCATGTCATCTATTATTTTTTTTAATGTATATCCTTCCCGCTCTTCTCCTGCCTCCTCCATTTTGTTTTTATTTTTATCCTCATCAGAGGACATGCTTACTGATTTTAGAGGGGGGAAAGAAACACTGATTGGTTGTCTCTCATATATGTCTGACAGGGGACCAAACCCACAACCAGGGCCACGTGCCCTGACTGGGAGCGAACCCTCAGCCTTTCGGTGTGTATGAAGCGACGCTTCAACTGAGCCACACTGGCCAGGGCTCATTTGGCCTTCTTAGCCCTTCCTTCCCCATCACCCAGGCCTTAAACCTCACACCCTGTGATAAGTACTATCACCAACATTCTGTAGGGAAGAAAGTGGTGGGGCCAAGATTGTAATGCAGACGATCTGATTTGAGGCTGCACTCCTTGATGATATCTGAAGTTATTTGGAGTAACTCATATTAGAAACCTTATTCCCCACATTTCCCAGGGACTGAGTTATTTCTGATTCATATTAACAAGACTTGGATTTACATTGTTAATGCACAAATTTTATTAATTCCTCGTAATAGATACCAAGCTGAAATTCAATGACTAACTGAATTCATGCCATATACATATATTCCTGTTTTGAATTTTCTATCAACAAACATCCTATTCAACAGTTCTTGGTGGATTTGAGAACATTCAGAAGATGAAATCCCAGTCATTGTTAACATAATGAGTACATGGGAAGTTTTTCAAACCAAATGAAACTGCTTGAAAAACACACCTTAAAGAAGATAAGAATGTACTCATTAACAATAGCCAAATCAAATTAAGCCAACAAGTAAACAGGTTTTAAGTGAGGCTACCCCCCAAAACTTGGAAGGCATTACACTGCCTTCAGAATTTACTTTTGAGACGAATGAATCACAGTGAACAGGTTAAGTCACCATTATGGCAACAAAATTAGTCCTAGCCACATCACCCTTAATGTGTCTTGTGTACCAATCTACCTCAAGAACCTGTCTGGCAGAACGGATACTGGTAAATTACACAGGCCAGAAAAAGAGGAGTGACGGGTATAATAGCGAGCTGTGCCTAACTCCACATTGTGGAAAAATGGATGCCTGGCGTCAGACTGAGATGGCTTAAGCACCTGAGACCCACTGGCTGGCTATAAAGACGTTTCAGAGGCAAACTTCTCTTACAAAACTAGCAAACTTTGGGGCTTACATGTCAGCCTACAGCAATCAAATGTCAGATATTAACACAGCTGAATTTTGAATTTTCAAATTAACACATTTGTACAGTAACGTGGCACCGCAGGCAGCCAGGGAGAGAATGTGCTTTTCCGACGTAAAAAATGCCTGTCTAAATCAGCCCGTTATAAACAAATGGGCACGAAACAGCAAGATATCTATAGAAGTTATCGAGCAATTTAAGCATGGTACTAGTGAGAAACACTTCCTGTCTAGATAAAATTTGAGAATGGTGAGATATCTTGAGAATAGAATGATCTTCCTTTACAGATAAATACCATGTTTTAAAAAATCCTTATTTTGTTAGTAAATACAAAGCCTTATAATATCTACTGGCCAAGGGTACTTAAGAGTACATAACATTCGTTCACATGTAAGCAGTGGTTTATTTCTATGGTTGGTTAAGGGGAAAAAAATCTGCAATTTAAGTGATCAAACATAACAAAAAAAGTGCTTTAAATGCTTTTAAGGCAAAGCAAGGCAAACAAATTTTTAATTTGGTTATCTTAAGTAGTCCTCAACTAGTCATTTCTAAGTCATTTAGTTCTAAGGGGATAGACAGGCCAAAAATTAAGGTATCCCAATGACAAGAGAAAAACTCGAATGTTTTGAATTAAATCACAGCAGGTCAGAGGGTGGGAGAGACAGGAAAAAAAAATCAGTTAACAGAGCCTAGGGCTGAAACCAAGAAAAGACTGTTCACATTCCTGAATATATGTTGAAACTTTAAATTCCAGGTAGCTATTCCTGTGATTATCTCGACAGAACAGCTATCACCAGATAATGCCTCACCTAGTTCACATGTGAATATTCCAGACTGTTGCCCACAACCAATATAAAAGTACACCCTAGAACTGTCCTGATTCACCTTTCCAGCCCCTTTTAATTAGAGACGATGTAAAGTCCTTTATAACAGCTTATATTCTCCTTCCTCAGACTCTGCGCCTGAGAGCCCTGTCAACCTCAGGATGGTGGCATGTGCGTCTTCTCCATGCAGCCCGCTGCTGGGGTTTAGACTATGTACCCCGGGACCTGGGCCTTACTCTGGCTAGCCCTTTCTTTCAGAAAAACTTTTGGCCTTGAAGGTTTTTAACACTATATAATTATAATGTTAGTACAAAATAATGTAAGCACCTCTCATGAAACCAGGTATCGCGGCAGAAATTTTCTTTGACTCTTAAGACCTCTAACCAGAATGAACTGCATACTCATAGGAAGTGCCAGCTGCATCTATAAATACAAAGGTAAACCTAGGGGTGATACGTACATGACTTTTCAATATTTAAATACCCGCAATAAGCAATGAACCTCAGGTTAAACAAGAAAAAGGAACTAGGAATGTGGCAAGGTCTCAATAAAGAATACTACCACCAGTTTTGTAAAGTGGGCCTCCAAGAATATTTCTGTGAAAAGATATTCCTTTGCTTTGGTTCTGAAAATACTGTATTTTAAGGTAGCTAAGGCAAATATTTAGGGGCACAGCTCAATATCAGAAAATTAGTTGAAAGAGGTAGAAGTAAAGACTTTGTATGCAATGTGCTTCTGCATAAAGGTAACAGATCTATGATCTGGGGAAAACACAACTAAAAAATGAATCACTCTTTTATAGGCTGTTTAAAGATAATGCTTTTTAATATTTCAAATATTTTAAAAATCTCATCAAAAATGTTTTACCTTAACAGTACTTTGCACATGTGAAATTTCATACCTAAATTTGATGATACTATTTTGGTTTATGGCTACTTACAAGAAGACTCCGTAATAATGTCCATTCACTGGAGTCTTTTTCTTTGGTTGAGCCTATTGGGACGAGGCTGATGAACTATTTATGCAAACGAGATGGCTAAAGCAAATTCATGGTCATATGAATTATAAGAATTTTCACTGAATGGAATCAAAACTTAAAAGGATTTTCATATTTATCCCCATTGTGGCTTTGGAAGCTAATATCCTGTTCAGAGGTTGAAGAGTTTGAATAGCTCACACAATCCTGTAAAAATTACAACTGGCTGCCCTTTAATAAATAAAGTCATTGTAAAGATTTACATTTACAGAGTGGAAAGTGAATACATAGCATTTCAAATTCAATTTTGGAAGTACTAATAAGTACTAACCCATAACAATAAACACTAGCTACCTTTTTAACTGTCCATCATTAGCACCAATAAAGATTCAACAAAATTACCTTTATCCTCACATCTCAAAACAATTTTGCAAATTCTTTGTGAAAGTTTAAGTACAGTCACAGACCTTAAATATTCACATTTTCTTCTGTCATACTGAAAATAAGTTCACTAATTTTCTGGATATTCTTTACAAAATCTTATTAAAATTCCTGGTAGTATCATCCCTAAGTATACAGTAGCACAACCACCCTATGTAGTTTCACATGATAGCTCCTTAGAGGTTTCACATCTAAATTACCAAGAACAAAACCCTTCCCGCCCTCATTTTGCCCTCAGCTTAATTCTATCTATACTAGTCCTTGGATTATGTACCACTGTCAAAGTATAACTGTACCGAAATTATCATGTTTGTGGATACAATAATATGCCATACAGAACAATAAAGTTACACATAATGACAAAGATCACTAAAGTTATGCAAGACAAGAACAAATGTTAGGACATGCTAGCTAGGCAAAGTCCTTGGAAAGAGGCTCCTATTATCTTAAATTCAAATAACATTGACAAAATGACGAACAATTATCTTTAAAAAATTATAAAGCTACTCACAAAGTAGGTAATTTCTAAATAAAAGTAGAGCACAAGATTAAATTCTAATATTTACAACTGCAACATACTTGAGTAAAATTACAATTGTGCACATATCAGTGGCTTCTTTTTAAACAATAATTCATATACATAGAGGAAAAGTTAAGACAGCTTTCAGTTCAACAGAAGTTGAATTCAACCCATCTCAAAGATACTCAACAGCTCAAAGATTTACCACAGAATACAAGACTCGTTGATAAACCAAAGCCTATTACTGGTGTTTAATAAGACAAATTTTAAACAAGTTAATATCTATCGTTTATTCAGAAGTCAGATGACTGTGCCAATTTAACCTCAACAGGAATACAATGAGATGTGCAAACAAAGGTAAAACCTCCACCAGCTGTTTACCTGGAGGCTGACCTTTTTTTTTTTTTTCCCTCAGAGGTTCCTGATAAGCTATAAATACAGGTACAATGCACGGTCAGTGATCTTTTTTTATTTATTGTTAGAATATAAAAGAACTGAAAGAGCAATAAGTTTAACTTTATTTTTATAAGGAAGACTGCATTTACCTGAAAAAGAAATATGGCATCACACACAAACACACTTCAGGGGAGGAGTATATTTAAGAATATGGTGTCATCCTGATTGCTAAAGGAAACACGATTCTTACTTACTGTTAAATTACGTAGTGTTAAGGTTCTTTATTTAAGAAAAAAACTTACTAATTTTTCACTATGTACGTTTTGTGAATTTAGTTTTCAAATCACAGTTATCTATATAACCATTATTAACAGTTCTGTGTTATAGTACTGCAACAAACCAACAAACATTTAACTGCACTTCACATCAAGAGTATGTAAACTTTATTTTTTCCTCTTCAAGCCTTCAGAATATTAGGGGCTATTTCAGCAGCCAATCTGGTCAGAACCTCTGAAGGCAAAAGTTCAGTGCCTCACAGTGTAAATGACCATCTGTGGCACTGCATAGCCATATGGTAGTGAAGTGTCCCCCTTCAGAGGCTTCCAGTAAGGCCTAGAGTTTAAGGTTAATATGAAAAAGTGCCACCTTTGTTTTAGATTAGTGATGGACTCTGACAAGATAAAATAAAGTTATTCTGTATATTGTTATACTTACAAGCAGCTCCAATCCTGAGTATTTATGGTAATATCTAAACATACAAAAATGTATGTACATTTTTCTCCACTTTCTTGTAAACAGTTTTCAGTATACTGTTCTATCCCTTTAACATTGAAACATGCAAGTCATACATACAAGTATAAATACACAAAAGAAAACAATTTACACTCATTCAAAAGCCAAGCAACAACAACAAAAATAGAGCTACAGTAATCAAATTATAAATAACAAATGCTTGAGGCATCTTATATTCCTAGAAGCAGCCAGCCATTCATCTTAAATGTTCTTAGCTGCAATTGTAGAAATACTGAGTTTTGCACCTTCCATGCTTTTACAGTATTTATAACACTATCATATGTGGAGATAAAGACTTGTTTACTATAATCTCTTCTTTTCAGAATGAAGAATAAAGCAGCACTTACAAATATTGAAACAGTGGCAGCAATAGCAGGTGTTACCACTGCTATTATCAGAAGGATTCCATTCTAACAATTTTTAAATTAAAAAAATAAAGGAAAAATTGACCTAAACAAATGATTACATGTTCATTCCTTGGGCACTTAACAGCGAGTCCAGCATGTCGTATGTGTCTTTGTAGTCCATATGCTGGCTGTTTGCACTGTACTCGTGATTGCCATCAGGACCGTTGGTCTCCACTGGCTTCCTGTCCAGTTTCACGAGGGTGCTGAGATGTCCGTAGCCCACCTGGTATGTGACAGGGGGAGGAGGGGGTAAGGGATGGTTAAAAACAGAGCTGTGAGAGGATATATACTGCTTAACAGAGGAGGAAGAACTAGATGAACTACCTGAACTTTTGGAACCTTTGCTCATTTTGGAGTGATGGTTGTGAGACGCATCACTGACATGCAGCCTCTTCCTCGAGGAGCTGGAACTAGAGGAGACGCCATCACTGCTCAGGCCGACAGGACTCCTCAGAACAGTGGGTGGCATCCCATCGGCACTGTGCTTACTGCCACCACTGCTGCTGCCACTGTGCGAGTGGGGATGCTTGTGACTGCTGGGGTGGTGGCGGTTTGAGGGGTGCTCCTTGTGCTTCTCTTTGTGGTCTCTGCTAAGATGTGGGCTGGAATGCTTGCTCTTCCCACTGCCTTCATCAGAAGAGCTGTGTCTTTCTGAGGAAGAAACCTTTATTTTCATTTTTAGTTCTTCTTTACTGGCACTTTTATCAGTGGGTGGTAACGGAATCCGTAATTTCAGTGATCCGCTTTTTTCCTTCTTATCTGCCGGATATTTTTCAGGTTTTTCTGCACTTGTGATAGGAATTTTCATTTTAATGGGAGAAGTTACAGAACTGCTGCTGGTTGCCTGTGACTGCACATGTTTGTGCTGCTGTTCTACCTGGGCAGCTATATAATGATCTCTGACATCCAGATCAAGGGTTTCTAGCTTGCGTTTTTCTCTATATTTATCTAAAGACATTTTCTGAGGAATAACTCCAGGAGTAGCAGAAATTGGTCCATGGTGCTTACTGCTCCCTGCTTTATGAGTATATTCTTGCTTAAGAGAAGAATGATCAGATATTTTGTCAGGTCTGTGATGTAATCCTGAATGCAGTGACACGGAAGGTCCCTGCTGGAAGCTGATGTTGTACTGGCTACCGGGCAAAGACGTCTCCTGTTTCTGTGAATATATCTGTTCTGTCCTTGCTGATTCTTGATGTTGAGGCCATTCTTGGTGCGACGACAAACCATATGAGGTACTCGGCATTCCTGTTGCTAGCACTGACAAATTATCAGATGTATGGCTGTCTTGAACAGAAATATTTCCTGAATTTAGAGGTACTGGTGCAGGGAATGCTGATGTAGATGGTTTCTGAAAACTTGGGTTTGCAGGCACGCCACTTACAGTATCTACTAAAATAGAATTCTGGACCAAAGATGAACCAAGAAGTGGTGTTTCTGATGCTTGTCCATCTACTTTTGGTTTCCTAGCAGCCTGATTAGCCTATTTAAATAAAACACAAAAGAAACAATGACAGCAAAGGAATTTAGTACACATTTCTTTGCTTATAAAAATTCTATATTTATAGGCATAAAAAGCTATATAAAACATTGAAAGCACTAATTTTGGAATTCAACACAGGTTAAACCCTAGCCTAGTCATTTGAGAAAGTAACTTAACTTGCCTAGGCTTTAACTTCTCCATTTGTAAAATGAGAATAATATTTCTATCATTGTGAGATCTATACAAAATTTATAAAATACTTAGCAAAGTCCACTGGACACAATAGTTGAATAAACCATGTGTACGTGTATTGTAGCTTATGATACATTGTAATTATTTAGGAATATTGGAAATAAGAATACTTAACCACAGAAATTCAAACTGGTTAGCTATGTAATTGTTAGATAAATGACAAACTGATAATTTATTAAGCCCTACCAATTCTTACCCTCCAGTTTCGAATCCTCTTCAACCTACTAGGCGTTTTCTCCAATATCTGTAGAAACTCATGTGTTAGCTCTAAAAATAAAATTTAAATTTATAACTTAGAAGGTTCCTTTAGGATTTAAAATTTCTCTCAAGAGGGCAATATTAAAAAAGGGATTTCAAGAATTCCTTTACTTCACTATTACCCTCCTATTCAACTTTCAGCATATATAGAAGCAGACACAGCTCTGAACTAGTATTTTTGAACAAAAATCACTCCACCACCCCATTTTTATGTACTTACTCAGAATCTCTGGAAAATTTAGTAGCATTAGAAGATTACTGCCCCAAAATGGAAACCTCTGTTAAAACAATAGTAATAATTGTTGCAGCCCTGGCTGGTGTAGCTCAGTGGATTGAGCGTGGGCTGGGAACCAAAGGGTCCCGGTTCGATTTCCAGTCAGGGCACATGCCTGGGTTGCGGGCCAGGTCCCCAGTGAGGGCCATGTGAGAGACAACCATACATTGCTCTTTCTCTCCCTTTCCCCTCCCTTCCCCTCTCTCTAAAAATAAATAAATAAAATCTTAAAAAAAAAAATTGTTGCAGGCAAGATCCATCAACAGATTTAAAATTAGTGGGCAAAAGTTTGAGGAAAAAAAGGGTATTTGTATAATCTCAACATACCTTCCTCAAGATATTTATTACTTGCAAAGAGAAAAATAGTAATTTTACAATGGAGAAAACACCAGATACCACCATGGTCAAATCATCATGGTTATCATTACTAGCAATAATACATATCAAAATGATATTCCCCCCTGATAAGATGCAGAGTAGGACACAACCCATTTCTGTGGTATTCTTGCCAAAACTGTGTAGCCTCAATCTAATGAGAAAATATCAGATAGATTTCAAGGGAGGAACATTCTATAAAATAACTGACCATTATTCTTCAAAGTGTCAAGGTTATGGGGAAAAAAGAGAAAGACTAAAAAACTGTCATATGTTAGAAGAAAACAAAGGGGTATGTCAACCACATGAAATGTGGGATCCTAAAACAGAAAAACTGGAGAATAAAATTTGTAGTTTCGTTAATAGCACTACACCAATTTTAATTTTCTGGTTTTGATAATCATATATTATTACATATAATGTTAACATTAGAGAAACTTGGTGAAGTGTATATATAATCTCTGTACTATTTTACAATTTAGTTTTATATTTTGAACATAAATGAAAAAAATTCTTCCACCTACCTCTTAACTTCCTAGCAATCAACACCATTAACATATCAGTAAACTACCCTGTTCATATTTTTAGATCATTTCCCCCCCTCCACTAAATTTAGGGTTAAAATTAGATGACTCACTTGTCCAAAGTGGTGTGGTTATGATCAATTAAGTATAGTTTTATACCCCAAAATAGTGGTCTTAATAAAGTTATTGGCAACTCTCAAGACAAATTTTAGTATCAGTCTTGGCAATGCTGTAAGTTCACAAACTGTGACAACTACTGTATTTTGCTGTGTATAATACGCATCCATGTTTTTGGTCCTAACTTTAAGGTTAAAAAAAAGCTTTTGATTTTTTTAATTGAATTTTTATTTATATTTAGACACTTGTTTTTTGTATTATAAAGGCATTTTAACATTATTTTTCAACATATTATGGTATAAGAAATTTTATGTTCCAGTAATGAATTTACGATATTTACGCATGATAGAAGGCCAAGAACTCTGTATCACTGTCAATATCAGAAGTATCATCTTCTTCGATTTCTACATTACTGGTGTCTTCTGAAGAGTCACTTTCCTCGTCCCGGTAAACTTCATCATCCTCAGTTCCATCCACAGCATTGCTGATACTGCATTTTGTAAACAATTTCACAACCACTTCCTTCTTGGCACTGTTCCATGATTTTAGGATCTAATCATAAACCTGGGCGATGGATGCTTTCTTGACCCTGCCTGTAGGTGTTAACCGATTTCACAACCACTTCCCTCTCGACACCGTTTGTTCCACTAACTTAGCATCCAATCACAAACCTGGGCGATGGATGCTTTCTTGACCCTGCCTGTAAGTATTAAATCATACCAGCTGACTGCATTCATAACGTTCAATCTTTCTTCATTAGGGCCTTAAAGGGCTTGTTTACTGACACATCAAGAGGTTGCAGTTGGCTGGTTAGCCCGACAGGTATCACAGCAACTTGGGTTTTCAAGTCCACTGTGATGCTTTTGCACTTTGTGTAATGTGGGCTCTGAAGTGATTGACAACAAGCAAAGCTGGTTTTTAAAGTAATTCTCCAGGCCTTCCTGACCAGACTTTGTGAAACCAGATTTTCATCCATCCTTTTTCATGCACATGGACAATAACTCCACTTGGAATCTTTTCTTTTGGAAATGTTTTTCTTTTTAAGATGGTCATAGGTAGCAGCTTTGTCCCATGTGCACAACAGGCTAGAACAGCAGGGAAATGTGTTTTCTCATGACCACTCGTTTTAACAGCCATGGTCCTTGCTCCTTTGACACCCACAGTCCTGTTGGACTGCATATAGGTGTTCCTGAGAAATCATCAGTGCTTTTTCCTTGCGCAGTCCTTTTACCTTCTTTAATCACCTTGGTTGAGACAGAGATCCCAGTCTGACACTGCTCCCGAATCCAGGTCTTCATCTCCTGCTCCACCTCCAGCCACTTGGGGGTTTCCCTTGAACTGCCCTCTCGTATCTTGGCATCTGAAGAAGCTTTTCCTCCTGTTGCCTCCACAGTCTGATACAGAGAGTGGGAGGAGGTCCAAAGAGTCTCTCGGCAGCTCTGTTGCTGTGCTTTTTAGCATATTTAATAACTTTTAGCTTAGAGCTTGCAGTGTACGAAAACCGTTTCAACATTTTCCAAGGTATTTTCCAATAATTTCTCCCACCTAAAGTGTACGAAGAGAAATGTCAAATGTCACACTGTTCACCCTATCTTATCAAGTGGATAACAATGCCATCATCTATCTTATCTTACTCTGTTGATAACAATGCTCTTCCATTCATTTCAGTTGAATCACTGGCAGAAACTGCTTTTGTTGCAAGTTTGTCGTAAGTTCAACAAAACGGATTATATATTCTAGGGTATTATTTTGCATACAGATATTGTTATTGCTTTCTTTCTAGAGTTACACTTTTAACACATAAGAATAAACTAAAGAATTAAAAACATTTATATAGATAGGGAATTAGTACTATCCATGTATAATGCTCATCCTTAATTTCCCTCAAAAATTTGGCAAAAAAGTGCACATTATACACAGCAAAATACAGTACTCCTGTGAAAGTCTCATGAGTTTTTTGACAGTTTGGATGAAAAAAATCTAATGTCCGAACTCCTATTTACTTCTGCATTCTTAAAAAAAAACACAAAACACCCCTTTTCTACTTGGACACTAAATAAATCTAGCAGATATTTAATAAATACTTTTGGGTCCAACATTAGTAAGAAGTTGACTCAATTTCTTTAATAGCTTGCTTGTCAAAGATTAAAAATTTACATATAATGTCTGGTCCAAAACCACATATTCAGCAAGCACAAAATGCAAGCTTTGGTTTTCCTTTCTAAAGTGTCCTATTAACTTTTATAGTGAAGGAACAAAAGGATCTGTCAGATAATCACTGCTAATGTAAGTAATTAGCTACATGCATAAAAATCACAGTATACTTAAAATAGAGGATCCTCCTCCTCAAGGCAAATGGACAAAAAAAATCAAAATATAAAACACACATGAGGGTTTGTTATTAATCATAAGAAGCCCCATATAACAAAAACAAAAACCTTACAGATTGCCAAGTACAAGCAAATGTTGTTTTGGGAACACACTTTTAAATTAATTATTTCAATATACATTGATGTTTCAGGCACCATGCTAAAATTCAGATACATATTAATATCTTAAATTTTGTTAATTTTGGGTGGGGATCAGAACAGAAAAGGCTGCTATTCCATAATTCCTATTCAATGGCTTTCCAAATGAATAATGGGCTTGAACCTTTTAGAATGAAAGCAGAGGGTATTTAGGTGACTGACTCCTGGTTAAGTCAAAACAACAACAACAACAACAACGACAACAACAACAACCCTCATAAGTTAAGAGCAGGATAAAAGGCAATTTACTTTCTTTGGTGAACTTTATTTTAGCACCATATGAGAGATCTGTCCAGAAAAAGTCCAGCCATTGTTGGACATTGGTCTGTGTGTGAATGTGTGTATGGTCTGTCCAGAAGGTATCCAGCCATGTAATATGAAAAATAGAGATGTTTAATGAAGAAGAAAAATGAAACACTGTACATAGGACAATGACACCTCAGTCCCCTTAAAAGTAGGCACCTTGAAACCTCACACAGTTTTTCCAATTGCTATGGCTGCCCCGTCCTCTTTTCCTGAATCTCATTGACGGTCTGAAATCTCTTCCCTTTCAGGGGTGATTTTAGTTTTGAGAAAACACTGGAGTTGCAGAGCACAAAATCTGGGGTGTGGGGGGCTAAGTCACCTGGTGATTTGATGTTTCACGAAAAACCTCTGCACAAGACATGATGATGCATGAGAGGCAGATGCATTGTCATGAAGATGCTGCCAATCACCAGCTGCCCATAGCTGTGGCCTTCTGAATCATCCAAATAGTTTCCATGGAAGAATGTTTAAGCTCAACGCAAAATCTGATGCAGATTTGTTGTTCTACTCAGTCATTTTGAATGCAACGGCCACACAGTACACATGCTCACTCAACAACATCTACTGTCCCCCACTGACTACTAGTTCAGTGAGGTGGTCACTGTTCATGCATTCATATACCAGTCCACTCTCCTTGGCTGCCAGATTATACCAATGTTGTGCAAACTATTCTTGTTTTATTAACAACGACTGGATCCTTTCTGGACAGACCTCGTATGTTCAATTTGTTTTTCTTTAGGCTAATGAATCCTCATTTTCATCCTGTTCATTTGATCATGTAGTTATACTTTAACATCTCTTACCAAATCGTTAAAACAATTAAAGTTATGTTTTTAAAGTCTAAATTTGAAATACAAACTGATATATTAATAGATGAAATAATATCTGGAATTAGCATTAAACTAACTATAGGGGAGGAAGGACGTTAAATTGACCAGAATAGGTAACTGCTCAGTTGGGCATGAATATATGGGATGCACTAGTTTTCAAACCTATGCAGAAGTAGACAGAATTTCTCCCTATTAAAAAGAAATATTTTTAATGTAAAAAATTTATTTTCTCTACTTACCATCTAACAACTCTAAAGTAACTGTAGGATCCACATATTCCCACCAATGTTTTCCGTCAGTTGACACAGGAATCTCCCAATTGGACCATTTGCAAGCCAAATGAATGCACACACACGCTATCACTGTTGGTTTGTACTGAAGACAGAAGGTGGTAAGATGTAGACTGTTGTGGCCGAAGGTTGAAAAGGAAGAGCCATAGAAATTCAAATATGTAAAACAAAAAAAAAAATTTGCCAGTAAGATTAGAGCAAAAACAGAATCACTAAGGTTTTCTTCTATAAGTCTAGAATACAAAACTTTATTTTATTAAATTAAAAGCTAACACTATAGTTATAAAATTCTAGTACTAAAAAAACCTAGATAGATATGAACATCCCCACACTTACTCAATTATATTAATATTTAATAATACTACTAATATAGTACTATTTCTAAATTTTTCTTTTAAATCTAAATTCAAAGTATTTTTATTTCTTTATAAAAGGAGGGGAAGATATACTTAATATACTTCTATTTCCAAGAGTCACCATATACAAAAACAACACAAACTTTTTTGTGGCATTTTTGTTTCTTTTGTAATACCATGGTAAAAAAGTAAAGAAAAAAAACAACTCTTTGTAAAAGTGACAAATTTCAACACTGCATTATAATAAAGGATTCTATCATTTGGTGTGGCTTAACAAACATAATTCTCAAGTAAGTTAAAGAGATTTTAACACTTATCTACATCAAGCTCTTCTTTTCAGTAAAGCCACAGAGAAAACTTACCTTTTGCACAACAGCTTCAAGGCCCAATGTTGCTATATACTACAAAAATACTACCTTTCTCTTTCCACTATATTGGGCATGTAACATATCACAAATAGGCTTTTCTAACCAAAGTTTTAAATTTAAGTATTTTGTTGTTGTTGTTCGCAATTCTCAGGATAAAGGTTAAATCCCAACAACATATATCTAAGAAAATACATTGATATTTGCCAATCTAAAGTATTAAATAAAACATAACAGTGTCACAAAAAGTTAAGGACTACACAAAGCTGGAGACTACCTGCTCACCAGTGACCCATTTAAAAAAACAAATTTAAATCATTAATATAATCAATACAGAACAGAATCTTATATAGATATTAAAGGCTTTTAAAAACTATTCTTCCCTGGCTGAGTAGCTCAGTTGGTTAGAGCGTCGCACCCAAGATAATGGGTTCAATTCCCGGACAGGGAACAAAAAAGAATCAACCAATGAATGAATAAATAAGTGGAACAATAAATCAATGTTCCCCCCCAAAATCACTAAATAAAATTAAAACAAAACACTATTCTTCTACTTCAGTTTCAGAACTGATGCAAATGTTTAACCCATACCATTTTTTATTTATATAATCTGAAGTTTTTTTTTAAAGTGAAAACTGCACTTATGCAAATCCAGACACTGATAGGAGTTGACTACTTCTAATTTACTACTAGTGGATATTATCTGGGGAAAAATCCCAAGTTATATAAATTTTATTTATTAAAAACCTTTAATAATTAAAGACTGGATAAATGTTAAATTAAAAAATTGTCATTTAACTATAATTATAAACTAGAAATAGCTTTATACTTACCAAGTTGCTCGAATTTCTACGTTAAGTTTAGCTCTCTGTAATCTTTAGCTGCTATTCAGGCTACCAATTTTAGACTTATGCACTCACAAATCGAGAATATGTCATCAAAAAGCACCACTACACTTCACATTGTGCATTTAACCCCTCTGTGCCCAAAGTCCCTTGTACAATACACCGCAAAGCAGACAGGAAGGTACCACCACAGTAGATGGTCCAGTCTCCTGTTGCAACAAGGGTAAGAGACACGTTGAGGGGGCCCTGCATTAAAGGAAGCTATAGTGTGCTACAACAGTGCAACAAAGAGGGTCAGGATAACAACCTGTTGGTAGCCATGAAATAGGATGTCTGTGCCAAATCCTTGCTTGCTGTAAGAAAAAAAAAAGAAAACAATACTATCAGCTTTAACATGCTACCATCAAAAAGTTCTCAACACAACAAAAACTTCAAAGATGTGTACACAAAAAGTAAATTTTACTTACTACTTACAAATATCACAAGAGCGCCATCATTTTCTATACTACTGAAAATCTTCAACAACATTCACTCAAATGTTTCTTGCTATCCCCCAAAGATCTGAGAAACAAGCCGATTTGCTTTTAGCTAGCCAGTTACAAGGGCTAAACTTGTTACTAAGTTAAGCATCTAGTCAGCTAAAAGTTGCAATAAAGCATTCTCCTGGATTTAAAAAAAAAAGAAGAAGAAGAAGAAGAAAAGATTTTGAAGTCTAATACAAAATACAAAGAGTTGCCTGCCAGACTTAATCCTCAGTCATATTTAAATTGGTTTAAGTACTTCCCTCAAAACAAAACAAACCCCCAACCCACAAACTCAGAGAGCACAACAGCTCAGTTTTTCATCATGTTACTAAGCATCAACAGAATAAACCTAAAAACATTATAAGGACATAAATAGAGAAAACTCCACTGTATTATTTTTTAAAAATTACAGAATCCAGTTAATAACGACTTTAGATATGACACCAGTAATCTAGAAGGAATCAGAGTGCTTCAACACAGGTCCCCAAAAGAAAACAACTGAAATTAAGACACTGAAACTGAAAACAGTCTCCACCCTTCTGCTTTTTACTTTTCTCAACAGGGACGCCACTGCTATAATTCACCTTTTTCTCCCCCCACCAATTACATTCATAATCACTGACATACCTTTCCCCTCTGTTGCAACTAGGATCAGTTCCCCTCAACTCACCCCTTTTCTAAAAGGCCTCAAAATCCTTGTCCCCTCTTATTTGAATCTGTAGCACCTGTAACCCCTGCTGCCCCATGTGAATCTTGACAAAAAGAAATTGGGCTTAACAGAGTTGTGCTAAGGAAGAGTGTGAAAGCATCAGATGTCTCGGAGGCAATGTGACTTAAGTATCACGCATTCTTTCCTGGTAGGGAAGGAAAGAGAATCACAAAAGTGAAAGGTCCCTGTAAAATGACATTAGCCAATTCTGCAGCAAAGTAGCATAATGCCAATTTTCTCTTGGGGGCTGGGAGGCTAGGCAGGAAGGTGAAGAACTTTAAAGAAGCCAAACCATTTACCTGCCCCCTCTCAACAAAAGACTCAAAATATATAGAGAAGAAATTTTAAACTGCCATAGCAGTTTTCACCTCAGAATACATCTAAACTTAATAACCTGTCACTGTGCAACAGAGGAAGAATGAAGGGAAAATGTTCTTTTGTTAGCTGAAAATTGTAATAGAGCAAAGAAAAGAAGACACCAAACATAAAAGAACATTTCTTAAATAGAGTGAGACACAATCCAGTTACTTGAAATATTAGTCAGATGAAAGGAAGTTAAACATATGTAAGATTTGTACTAAAATTTAAGAATCAGTACATTTTAAACATTAACGACAACAGACAATCATATTTAAATATTTTGCTTTGGATGATACATCAAATTTGTAGTTTTTGGAAATGTTTTAAAATCTACTATTCAATTTTGCAAATGAATGTTCTTTACATGTCTCTAGCTTCTTTAGGTATAGGAGAACATGTAGAAAAAAATTAACTCTGACAAAGAATTTTTAAAAAGCTGACTAAAACTTCACAATAATACTAAGCTGAACATCCAGTTTCAATTCCTACTAAAGTATTATTTTAACCTATATTAGTATCTTCATTAGGCTCAATTTGAAAAAATTATATGGCTTTCCATTCTGATAAAACAGTTTATTTACCCTTTCAGATTTTCAGGAAAACAGAACTACTACTCAGCTTTTTTATTCTTAATTCAACATCTACATTAAGTATCTATATAAATCTACACTACACTATTAATACTGGGGATGAGAATGTGCTATAAATATATTCATATAACCACAAAGAACAGGAACAATAATTATGTTCTAGTTTACAAATGATAATATGTGGTATTAGGACAAAAAAATATAAATGGCATGTTTAGAGGTCTGGTTCTTAAAAACACTGTGGTATCAGATAAGAGGGTTTTTTTCCCTCCTTCTCTTTTTAATGTAGTCATAACATAATAAAATCCTACCTGGGTATAAAATGAATTCAATTTAGAATGAATAAACTGTGAGAATATTTAGGTAAAACATTAAAAAACAAAACAAGGACCTGGCTGGTGTAGCTCAGTGGATTGAGTGCGGGCTGGGAACCAAAGGGTCCCGGTTCGATTCCCAGTCAGGGCACATGCCTGGGTTGCAGGCCAGGTCCCCAGTGAGGGCCATGTAAAAGGCAACCATACATTCCTGCTTCTCTCCCTCTCTTTCTCTGTTCCTTCCCCTCTCTCTAAAATAAATAAATAAATAAAATCTTTAAAAATAAGAAAAACAAAAAACAAGGCCTTCATAAATCTTACACATTTTGTTTAGAATAATCCTAAAAAAAGTCTGGTGGTAAAAGAATGAAACAGCAAAATTCAATCATCAAAAAGGAAATAATAGAAAAAGGAACACTGAAGATTCTAAGTGGTTGCTATTAGTACATAACATTTCTAATGCAAAATAGGAATGTTGAAGTAGTATAAAAACATGCAACTGTGTAAAAAATATTTCTAGGAATACAATAGCTATATAGGATTCATTAACAAGAGTAGAAAATTTATATCACATGCTTTATAAGCAGGAAAGCCCCCCCCACAAAAGTTTTTTTTTTGAGCTCCCTACTCCTGTTTATAAAAGGTTTTAACAGCCACATCACACACTAGGTATCATAGTATATAATTATTTCCTCATTATACACAAAAGGGAAACCATTTTTAGAAATACTAAAGAACTGTGAAAAATGTATTAAACCAGTTTTGTTCAAACAAACAATGGCAACACATTTCAAAAAATGAAAAATCTGCTAAGAAAGGCAATTGTTTATAGAAACAGGCTGACCTCCAAATTCTTATAGTGTAATCTTTTCAAGATGTCAACAAAAGTTGGACATAAATAAAAAATTAATACTATTTTCTGTACCCATGTGTTAATGGCTTACATCTTAAATATTAACTGAAATAGGACAGGCATAGCTCAATGGAGGGGCAGACAGTCCTAATATTTGGAAGCCCTCCAATCTGTCAGTGAAATGAGACTCTCACTGAAGTGTAAAGGAAGCCAACTGACTGGTAGAACGACAAATAAAAGTAGATGAGTAGGTATAGAACACTAGAAAGTAATGCTTCAAAATGACATTTTCCCCATTTTAATAAAATTCGAGAAAAAGACATATGAACAAAATAACATCCAAATCAATTATAGACAATAAAAATCATTAATACTGTATTTATTTAAAAAGTTTCGAAGGTCCCTTACCTCTTACTAACTGGGTACATTTCACCACATCTGTGTGTGGGTGCTCAATGGTGATCTCAAAACCTGAAACAAAAAGCACTTTTTTCCCCAATCACTTACCACTACAGTACTTGCCTGAGAATGCCATTCACCACACAACCATAAATGTATAATATATTTTTCACTATTAAAAAAACCCAAACACAATGTTTCTCATCACTGACATAAATCATTATATCTCAGATAAGAAATCTTTTCTTCTTAAAAACAATGCTCCAATAATGAAAATTAACTATCAAAGTTATTTATAGATCAGACATAATAGTCATTCAAAATTCTGAATTACAATTAGTTTGAAATTATCTTCATGTTAAAAACAAACTGAAATCATGACAAATACAATCAAGCTTGCCCCACAGTTTAAGCAGGGAGTAATGTATTTCTTCCCCTGCCCTTTATTCAATTTTTTGGAGTTCTTAAGTATATTTCAATTCTTTCAGGAGATGTGAAAACAACCTTTTTCATTAATGTAACATTTGGGCTACAGTGTAAGAAATCACCTCTTAAATAACACAATGCTCTTATTTTCTTATTTCTTAGTATGCCTTCGATCAAGGGATTTCAGCCAGTTAGCTTATAATTTACATTTAGTTAATAACGAAACTGTTAAGGTAAGTAAACCTTGTAGGCCTCATGATTCATTAAATCACTGTTTCTCAAAATAAAGACAAAATGTTGAAAAACTTCCAATGTTCAATCTACCTTTAGGGAGGGCAGGGTTTTTCCTTTTTTAAAAAACTGGAGGTCATATCTAATGCCTTCAGAAGTAAATAACATCCTAATAAACAGGTAATCTGGATTTATAAAGTTATTGTATGGTCTATTTACATTTCTGCTGCAATTAAACCTATAAAACCATACTTTAATGAAAGCCAAAGAGGTATATCTTAGGAATTCTAACATTCCCCTTAAAATGCTATTCATTCTCTGTGCTCAAGTATCTGTCATAAACAATACAAATGACACTTAAAAAAAAAAAACTATTCTTTAATTATTTTTTAAAAATTACTTGTTTTTCAATTACAGTTGTCTGCATCCTCTCCCCTCCTCTCCCCGTTCCAACCCTACCTCCCTCGCCCCCTTGGTTCTGTCCATGTGTCCAAAATAGTGGTTCCTGAAAACCCTTCTCCCCATTGTCTCCTCCCCACTCCTCTCTGGCTGTTGTTAGGTTGTTATTAATTTCAATGTCTCTGGTTATGTTTTTCTTGCTTTTTTCTTTTGTTGATTATGCTCCAGTTAAAGGTGAGATCATATGGTATTTGTCCCTCAGTGCCTGGCCTACTTCACTTAGCATAATGCTCTCCAGTTCCATCCATGCTGTTGCAAAGGGTATAAGCTCCTTCTTTCTCTCTGCTGCGTAGAATTCTATTGTGTAAATGTACCATAGTTTCTTATTTTTAATAATATATCTTTCCCTTTCAACTCTTAAAAGTATTTATAAATTTTCATATTTATGTAATTTTATGTAATAAAACAGTAACATGTACTTTACTGGATTTGGAGGGAATGAGAAGACTCTGATTTTTATTTTTATAACTTTTTTTTACTATAAAAACATCAAACAAGTCATATATTTCAAACAAACTACTATAATAAAAAGATTTGTCAGGATAAGAAGCTGTGATTACCATTTGTATTCAACAATTGGAAATGGAGTAATAAACAAAATAACTACCATAATAAATCATGATTATTTATGACATACATAGTATGCGGCAATTTTTAAAACATACCATCTTTCATCTTCAAATTCACAACGTTAAGGCAGGCATTATTATTCCACCTCTTATATACAGAAGAGGTATGAAAGGTAAAAAGGGGAACTTTGCCCAAGTTTAAAAGCAAGTCAGAGGCCTACATATTTAAAACTAGATCTCCATAAAGCCAATGTTCTTTTAAAATATGTGACTTCATACAAGTCAAAATTGCTTTAAGCCTCAATTTCCTCATCAGTAAAATGAAAGTTCAGAATGATCTTCAGAGATCACTTAAGTTGCACAAACTCTGCAGACAACATAACTTTTAGATAAGAATGTTCAACATTTAATGAACCATTATGTCACATTAAAAACGATATGAATTCATTAAATACCGACTATAAGCTCTAGGAGAACAAGAACTGCCATATATGTTTGCATATACTACAATCATATGCAACAGCCCGAAAGGAATATTTTTTCTCAAATACAAAGCGAGAATGAAGCACAGCATCTTAACTATCTAAAAACACAGAAATCACATTGAAGGCTGTTTATGCCAAATGAAATTTTAAAAAATGATTTCCTCATACTATTCTGACCCTAAATTTTGTTTTAAAATGAAATTTTCTCCAAAGATAAAATCAGTCCAGAAATTTTTCCTTTATTCAGCATATATATAGCAGGTCCTTGAATGCATCATTATGTTCAACACCATTTTGCTATACCATAGGAACTTAACTCGTTTGTAAGTTCAAACTCGTTCGTTTGAACTTAACTCGGCAAATTGATTTTGTTATATGTTGTTTCACTTAAAATTGCAAAACCAATCAATAACATTAAGTAAGAACTTACTGTACTGCATTGAAGAACACACATCAATATACGATGTAAGTACATACCTAGGGTTTGTAGCATTATGGTTTCAAGTAAAACCAGTTCTTGAGTTTGCTGAAGATAAGCCTGCCAGGAAAAAATAGTAATATTAAAATGCTTAAGATAAACATACTACTACTATACTAAGCAGTCATTAAATCTCATGAGAATTACAGATTGATTACAAAAGAACCAGAGTAGTTTAGAAAACCTGTACTCTGTGACAAGCCGAAACTGAATTACTTCTAGTGTAGGAAATGTAAACAAAGCAAAAGCCAAAAAAATAAAAACAACCTAATGATAATGGTAATATGAAAGGGGGTGGGTTAATTGGAAAAGAGCTCTTCAATCTATAATGTAAAACTTTACTGAGGTAATATTAGTGCCTCAGCACATTAATGACAGAACTACCAACCCAAGTACAGACACCAATTCAAACCCACTTTTTAAAGCAAAGGCTCATCAACTTAATCTAGGATAATTCATGTGTTAATTCCTTGACAGTCACAGTAAACTGAATGAATTATTTTTATAATTAACTTCCTCTTCAGAAAAGACAAAATAAAATCATAACAAGTCCTATAATCTCTAGATTTAAAGAAAAAACTGTAGATACAAAATATCAAGACATGGGCATCCATGGGACATAAATTGAGGACCTTTTCCCCTCAACTTCAATAAATTATTCCTCTATTGCAATTACTCTGGAAATAAAGGGTATGAAAACTTTTTTGGCATCTCATTCTTAAATCATGACAATTGACTAAGGTGATTAAAAAAGAAAAAAAATATATTACATATAAATATTCATTTATGTACAAACATATTGCTAAACCCAGAAAGTGAAAGCACCTTTAATTTGACTTACGCCACACTTTGAAAAGGTCACTGAGTTGATTTTTAAAAGATTTTTATTATTTAAATAATATCCTAAGTATTCATAAGAAATTCTACATTTGTAAAATTAATAGACAGTACTAACTTGAAATAGTATTTTTGAATAATCACATATTCTCTGTTACTGAATGGCTACATTAATATTTTTTTTCCTTAAAGCCAACATCTAGGATAAAACCTGTCAGTAATAAAATGTGATACACTTAATCTGGACCGTAACCTTGCTCCAAATCAAACTAAATTAATATAATCTGGTAGTCATTCAGTAGTTGAAAGTTCCTGATAAAGTAACTCACCTATAACAAGTGTTAAAAAATGATTTTAAAGGCCCAGAATTCTAGCTTGTTTTAAGATCTCAGAACATTTTTTTTTTTTTTAAGATTTTATTTATTTATTTTAGAGAGAGGGGAAGGGAGGGAGACAGAGAGAGAGAGAAACAGCAATGTATGGTTGCCTCTCACATGGCCCTCACCGGGACCCAGCCCGCAACCCAGGCATGTGCCCTGACGGGGAATCGAACCGGGACCCTCTGGTTCCCAGCCCGCGCTCAATCCACTGAGCTACACCAGCCAGGGCTCAGAACATTTTTTAATGGTGCTTTTGAACAAGATCTATTAAAATGTTGATGATGAACAAGTTGTTTGGAAACTAGCGTTACTCTTTAGAAATATTTTTAAATTGCATTTATGAGCCCTGACTGGTATGGCTCAATGGACTGGGTGTCAACCAGCAACCTAAAAGGTTGCAGGTTTAGTTCCTGGTAGGTGCACACGCCTAGTTTGCAGACCAGATCCCCAGTTGGGGGTGTGTGAGGAAACAGATAGATGTTTCTCTCTTGTGTTCTCCCTTCCCCTCCCCTCTAAAAATAGATAAATAAAATCTTAAAATAAATAAAATGAAATGCTGCCGATGAAAGCATGGTAAAATGTTATCTTTACGTATCAGAGAGAAGTGGTAATACATGTGCATTAAATAAAGGACAGTTCTGTAAAGAGATTAATTACTGGTCTGGAGGCAAATACAGAGGTTTTCCTATTCCTTCATTTGCTGACAATTTAGAGTTATTTTTATCTTTGGTCTTGAATACAAACAATGGAGGTGATATGATTTACTCTCTACATGTGTCAGTTTGCTGTGAAAATAAACAAAATGTGAAACACTTAAAAAGTACCTTACATGATTCAGAAAGACATTATAATTCATGAACACACACAAAATATGTTTCTGCCAGATTGCTTCCTGGCATTACATTCCTAAGTGATAAAAGAAATAAGCAGCATTTAGAAGGCAACACTAAATTAAATTTTTATTAGGTCTAAATAATGAAAAGGTTTCAGATTTACAAAGAAAACCCCAAAAATCCAGTTTTTACATACATCGCACTTAGTATCCAGCAGTGGCTCTAGAGGATGAAGACAAGCATGTGCTACTTTGATAACATGTTCAAGTTTTCGAGCCTGTTCTTCCACTTTTGCAGCCAAAAATAATGCAGTAGGTGCTATTATCTGCAGAAAAGAAAAAGTTGGTGATTTAAAAACAAATACATTTTTGGAGAAATCTACTTTCTAAAGGGGAAGGGCATGCAAGGAAAGAATGCAATATTAAAAGTATGAATTGCTAGTTGGGCTATGAAAAGACTGATGTTAATAAAGTTATTCATTAAATAGAACTAGTTACCCTAGTCTATAAAATGTTTTACTTGTTTTGCAACTAGAACACTATAGGCAAAAAGTAAAAAGACTTATACTTTACCTAAGATAAAGTTTATATAATATTAATGCACACTGTAAAGGAAAAGGGGGGAAAACCCTTCAAGACAAGGAATGAAACCATAGAGCTTTAAAAAAAGATGAAAAGTGGGTCAAGTACACCCAGATTTTCCTTCTTTTGGGGCAAAGTGGGGCAACCACTTTCTAGGGTTTTCTTACACTAATGATGATTCTCTGTGTGGCTAAAAGCTACACAATCTTGCTTGAGAGACAGAGGATCTACAAGGCAAAATGAGGATTCAGCACATGAAACTGCTACCTAATATCTCTATAACTTTACTAACATCATTAAGAGTAGCATAACAGGGAATAAACATGTAAGATAAACCAACAAAGTAGAAACACTGCTAACTGGAGATCAAGAAATTAGCAATTTTTTAAGCTCTACATTCTTTGGCTGAAAGTATAAGGACATAGCACTAATTAAGACATTGACTAAGACAGAGAAACATTTATTTTGAACACATATTTAACCCCAAAGTTACTAATAAACTGAGTAACTCCTGACTCAGAAAATGGGCATACTTTAAACTCAGCATTTTAGGATTACATACAAGATACACCTCAAGGTGTTGCAAGAAGACTAGACTTTGTGTGGGGAGTGCACAATGTAGTATATTGATGTTGTATGATAAAGTCGTACACCTGAAATTTACAGTTATTAACCAATGTTACCCCACTAAATTCAAGAAACATCTCATGGAGAGATCATTTCTGTATGTCAAGATTCAGATAATTTTTCAAGAGATAAACATCTGAGTCTCTCTTTATCTTGGGTGTCATCAATCACTATACAGAAACAATGTCAAAAGAGGGAGGGAAAGAGAGGGGCATAAATCATGCTATGTGATTTGGGTAGATAACAAAAGGAAAAAGTTTCTGATACAGGCAAGGTGGACCCTTTCCTCTGAGTGCTTTTAAAACAACTTACAAATATTGTTGTGGAGATGAAATTTAACTGCTGGACTTTGATCTGAAAGGCAATTCCTCTATTCCAAATGTATTTGCAGATGAGTAAATGAGTAAAAATGACTAGAAGTTCTCTTCCTGATGTGTAAATCTTTTAAAACAGACCTAAAATTATGTGAGTTTGACTCCAAACAACCAGAAATAATGTTACTTTGAAAGGCCTGAATAACTTCAACCTCTTTCCATTTTTTAAAATAAAAATAACAAAAATTTTTAAGAATTGAGAATGCTCAAAGCAATAGAGTCTTAATTTTCATAGATTTAGAATAATGCTATTATTCTTTACAACAGATTTAATTGAGCAACATCAAAATAATTAATATTCTTGAAATACAGTTAAACAGCAGTCACCCAGGGTTGGAAGGTGACATACAGGGGTGACAGTGGTTGTATTTCTGAGATGTAGAAACTATAGCTGAGATCAATTATTCCTGTTATATTTTCCCCATACTTAAAATTTCCTATCACTGTTATCTATTTTGTTTGAGTAATTCCTTTTCTATTTAAAGGCTTAACTCAAAAGATCATCTCCTTCCAGAGAAAAATGTCTGAGTGAAATGCCCTTCTTTATTCAATAAAAATTTTGCATACCTCTATAATTGTACTTATACTGTATTCTAACTTCCATTTTATTAATTTTGTCTGCCCTCTAGTCTAGAAGCAGCTTGAACAGAGTGAATTATTCATTCATGTTCCCATTATGTAGCATTGTGCAGCTGGCTGTTCAATGTATCTGAATGTATGACATGTGGGCAATCTCTATATAAAGGCACCTATATTAAATTCAAAGTATTCCAAATGCCACAATAAAAATCTAAGAGCCAATACCAAGGTAAGAAATGCAAGAAACACTCAATAAAACATACACACTCAGTTAGTTTCCCACTTCTCATTTATTATCTTATTCATGTCTAAGAAGGGAATGGCTAAGCCAGCCCTTAAATACCACAAGTATTTATCAAAGAGTGAAGCAACAGAGGAACAAGTCAAATTAGACTGAGTTTAGTATTTAAACTTCCTTTCTAACCGCCAGATGAACCAGAATTTCTCTTACTTGCTAGAAGGCACTTGTAAAAGTTGCCAATGAGTTTTTCTTGGTAAAATCTTTTAGAATTTACAGTCATAGGTCCAACCCTCTTCAGACTTTTTGAAAGCCTCAATATCAAAAAGGACTTTCAAACCATACAGTTTTCCCCTTAAAGAGTCTCAATATAATATAAACAAAGTGTGTGTACTAGTGAATGATTCTCAAATTCTACAAATAATTAAAAATATTAAGTATTCAGGGAGCTAAGCAATGATCTTCAGGGTAGATTCCTGTGTATTTACCCACACTCCTCTCACAGAAGTCTTTCTGTTCCCTCTAAATAGGGCTCAATTCTCATCCTCCTCCAGTGCAACTAATACCCAACACTCTTCCAAAGTTCCTGGTGAAATCCACTAACTCCATTCACATTTCCTCCTCTACAGCCTGCAAACATTTTACTCCATCAGGGCTGTAAAAACAAAACAAAACAAAACACCTTTTTAGATAAATATTTTGTGAATATCTCCATGTGAGACTTTAATTTTAAGGATGACTAAGGAAGGTAATCAAACTAGGCACTACTGCTTTTTGTATGGAAAGCTGATTCTGTTGTGTGGTTTATTAAAAGGAAAAGAATCCCCAAATTTTTAAGCATTGGCAGTTTTACTAGTTGGTCTGTGGCTTTGGAGGTAACATTTATTAACAACACACGTAAACCTGGCTGAAAGTCAAAGAATTCACACCAACACTGGAGTACATACTCGGCTGGTTGAAGTGACCAATTACAAACAGATTCAGTTCCCTGGGGACAGGGACCATGCACTATCTGTCCTTTGTGTTCTGGTCCCTAGTTTGATCAACTTTCTCCAATTACAATAACTAGAGGGAAGAAAAAGTGATTTTTAAATAGCCCAGAGTTTGTTACTCTAGCAGATATAAAACTATTTCAAAGATATTACATTCTCAAAACAAGACAAATTTCTACAGAAATATACCATACAAATTATGGAGGGGGGGAGGAAGAGGTGATGAAGCCAGCTGTAGCACAGTAGACAGACTGCCTCAGTGTAATCTGGCTAGCCTAGGCAAATTACTTATTCCCTTTGTGGTTCAGTTTCTGCATCTGTAAAATGGGAGAAATAGTATCTGCTATAAACTTGTGGTGAGGATTAAGTGAATCAATACATGTGTAAAGCACTTAGAATAGTACCCCCACAGTAATATGACTCAAATATTACCACTGTTGAAAAATTAAATTGTGTATTGTTGAGCTTAAATTTTAAATGTCATTTAACACACTTTAAAAATTTTCCTTCTTTCTTGCTCATCTTCTTTCTTCCACAAACCCAATTTTTTAAAGGTCCTTAGTCCTAACTGAACAGGTTCAAACACTGATATTATGATATTTAGCATTACTTCAACGGTTACACCCATGATCCTTTTTCCTCCAGTTGTTTTCACTCCCTTCTTTTTCTATTCCTTTATATGTTTCCTTTCCTACCTTTTGATCTGACCCCCTCCTCCTGCCCATTTTTGCTGCTGTCTCCACTTTCTGCTCATGACGATGCCCTCACTGCTGATATTCTTCACCCTCCATTGCTGGCTTCAACCGTGATGGTTGGAGAAAGGTCAATATGAATTAAGAAAAAGCCTGGGTAATTCCTAACTCACCCAAATGGTTGCATCAGCAAGTTTCAAGTGAATCATCTGGTCTTTATTCTTTTAGTAATTAATATTATGTGTATACTTTATGTGTACATTTGTATTCAAGAATTACCCATAACTGTTTTATTACTCAAGTTTAAATCTCCTAATCCAAAGAAGCAAAGATAAGAGTTTTAAGACTGCTTTCTAACTGATAATTCAGTATCAACAAGCTCCTAAACTATTCTAATGTTTCATCTCTAGCTCCTACAGGGCAGCAAAACCATTCTTCCCCTTTGCCTTAACTGCCCCAACACCCATCCCTCCCCTGACTAACACTAGGATAATTATTTCAGTGCTTTAAAAAGGACTTCATTAATATATATCTAGCTGGTTCTAGATAGCACAGCTCAAAATTTGGAAATCACTTTGCCTATGGATATAGCTAAGGAAAAGTGGTAATGGTGTAACTTTAGCAAAAACTCATAAAAAGAAGCTCCAACAATACAAAAAGGTAAAGGAGAAACTTAGATAAGTAAAAGCAAGGGAGGTAAGTCCATCCCACAACAAAGATGAAATTGGAACCGGTCAAAATGACCATTTGTTGAGAAGAAAAGATCACCAAGAGCAAGCAAATTAAAGCAAAATTCCAGTACAACGTTAAGAAGTGGTTTAAATCCTTAATTTTGAAATGACTGATATGTCATTACAGAAAATATCATGAACTCAGTCTGTCAGTTATTTTTTTTCTTTTCTTTCATCAGAATGGCAAAAATATATAATTTTTTTGTCTGCTGATTTTTTTTTGTATTTTTGCATGTTTATTCACCCTCCACCCCCAGCCTGCAATCACCACCCTGTTCATCTTATTGCCCATGTACATGAATCCGTTTTCTTTTTCTTTCATCCCTCCACCCCCTAACCAGTCCTCCCCCAATACCTATCATCCTCCTATCTGTGAGTCTGCCTCTATTTTGCTTATTAGTTCATTAGAGTCCATATGTGAATGAAATCATGTATTTGTATCTCTCTGACTGGCTTATTTCACTTAGCATAATGTTCTCCCGGTCCACCCATATTGTCGCAAACGGTAAAATTTTCTTTTTTATGGCTGAGTAGTATCCACTGCGTAAATGTCCCATAGTTGCTTTACCCACTCATCTACTGATGGACACTTGGGCTGCTCCCATATCTTGGCAATTTTAAACAGTGCTGCAATGAACATACGGCTGCTTATGTTTTTTTGAATTTACAGTTTTGGGTTTCTTTGGATATATTTCCACAAGTGGGATCGCTGGGTCAAAACGTAGATCCATTTTTAATTTTTTGAGGTATCTCCACACTGCTTTCCACAGGGCCTGCACCAATCTGCATTCCCACCAACGGTGCAAAAGGGTTTCTCTTTCTCCACATCCACGCCAGCACTTGATTTATTGATGAAAGCCATTTGGACAGGAGTAAGGTGACGTATCATTGTGATTTTAATCTGAATTTCTCTGATGATTCGTGACATTGAGCTTCTTTTTATATGTCTACTGGCCATCTGTATATCCTCTTTGAAAAAGTGCTTATTCAGGTCCTTTGCCCATTTTTTAACTGGATTGTCTGTTTTTTAGTATTGAGTTTGATAAGTTCTTTATAAATTCTGGATATTAACCCTTCATCAATGAATACGTTCTCCCATTCTGCAGGTGACTTTATTTTGTTGATGGTATCCTTTGCTGTGGAAAAACTTTTTAGTTTGATGTAGTCCCATTTGATTATTTGTTTCCTCCGCCTGGGGAGATATATCTGGTAAAAGATTGCTAGAAGCAATTATCAGAGAATTTGCTGTCTGTTTTCTACTATGATTTTTATGATTTTGGGTCTAACATTTAAGTCTCTAATCGACTTGGAATTTATTCTTGTGTGTGGCGTAAGAAGGTGGTCTAGTTTCATTTTTCTGCATGTACCTGTCCAATTTCCCCAACAGCATTTATTGAACAAACTATCTTCAGCCCACTGTATGTGCTTGCTTCCTTGGTTGAATATTGACTATAAAGGTGTGGGTTTATTTCTAGGTTCTCTATTTGTTCCATTGATCTATGGGTCAGTTTTTATGCCAGTACCATGCTGTTTTGATTACTATGGCCTTATAGTGGTGTTTAATATTAGTGTGATTACTACAATTTTGTTCTTCTTTCTCAGGATTGCTGTTGCTATGTGGGGCCTTTTGTGCTTTCATACAAATTTTTGAAATATTGTTCTAGCTCTGTGAAATACGTTATTGGAATTTTGATAGAAATTGCACTGAATCTATACGTTGCTTTAGAAACTATGGATATTTTAATGATGTCAATTCGTCCTATCCATGAACACAGTATGTGCTTCCACTTATTTGTATCTTCTTCAATTTCTTTCTGCAGTGTCTTGTAATTTTCTGAGTTCAGGTATTTTACATCTTGGATAGGTTTACTCCTAGGTATTTTATTGTTTTTGTAGTAGTTGTGAACAGGATTGTTTTCTTAATTTCCCTTTCTGTTAGGTTGTTCTTGGCAGATAAAAATGCAACTGATTTCTAGATATTAATTTTGTATCCTGCTACTTTGCTGAATTTATTTGTCAGTTCTTGTAGTTTCTTGGTGGAATCTTTGGGGTTCTCTATGTACACATCATCTGCAAATAATGACAGTTTTACTTCCTCCTTTCCATTTTGGATGCTTTTTATTTCTTCTTGTCTGATTTTTGTGGCTAGGACTTCCAATACTATGTTGAATAAGAGAGGTGAAAGTGGCCATACCTGTTTTGTTCCTGATCTTAAGGGGAACGCTTGTAGTTTTAGCCCATTGAGTATGATGCTGGCAATGAGTCTGTCATATCTGGCCTTATGTTTAGCTATGTTCCTGCTATTCCCACTTTGCTAAGAGTTTTTATTATACATATGTGCTGGATTTTATCAAATGCTTTCTTTGCATCTATTGATATGATCATGTGGTTTTTATCCTTCATTTTGTGTATGTGGTGTATCACATTTACTGATGTGTAAATGCTGTATCAATCTTGCATTCCTGGAATAAATTCCACTTAATTATAATGTATGATCTTTTTGATGTGTTGCTGTATTTGGTTTGCTAATATTTTGTTGAGATATTAGCCTCTATGTTCATCAGGGATATTAGCCTATAATTTTCTTTCTTTGTAATATCTATTTGGTCTGGAATTAGATTAATGCTGGCCTCATAAAATGAGCTTGGGATTTTTCCCTCCTCCTAAATATTTTGAGAAGGAGAGGTGTTACTTCTTCGAATGTTTGGTAAAATTCACCTGTGAAACCATCTGGGTCAGGGTTATTTTTTTCTACTCATGTAATTATGTGTGCATGTAATTACTCAATATATGATAATTTATCTTGAGAGTTAAAAATTACCTTGAAGCTGGATGTTATTTGGGATATCTACCTACATTTAAAAGAAAGCTGGCTTAATAAAGACTAAGAAAATACTAGTATATAGTATTGCTGAAAAGCAGTCCTCATTAAGAGAATAAGGCTTGATTTCCATAATTACCTTTAAATATATTAAACACGCTTAATACTCTGGCATTTTAAAATTTACTGAAGAGTACCTTACCTTCAGGAATTTGTTACAAATAACAAAGATAACAATTATAATAAAGTACACTTAGTATTTCATAGTTAAATCTCTATTCTCCCTTACATACTCAGGTCCTACCAGTTCCCAAAGTCATTTAGTACTGTAAAACATGAACACTGAACATTGCATAGGTACTCAAATATTCTACATAAATCTTAAAGTTCACTTTCATTCATATGGCTAAACAAATGTTATAGATGACTTAATATTGTGAAGATGGCAGTATTCCCCAAATTGATCTACAGATTCACAGAATGCCTATCAAAATCCCAGCTTCTGTTTTATAGAACAAAGTTGGAAGATTCATATTTCCTGAATTCAAAATTTACTACAAAGTTACAGTAATCAAGACTATGTGGCACTGCACTAGATTGCCATTCCACCACCTCCACAAATGACACACACAAAGAGCAAGCCCCACAGCCCCACTACAGCACATCATGCTTAACAGCTCCTCCCCTGTAGTCTTGTCCAGTCCTCACACCTATCAGCCTGAAGGTCAATCCCTCCCATTGATGTGCCAACAGCAATCAAGTCTCAAATACAACAGGGGACCACATATAACCCACACAAGGCACACTCCTGGAACACCCAGCTCAGGTGACCAGTGAGACTGTATGACTGGGCCCTATAAGACACCTACTACATTAAGGCTGCTCTACCAAGACTAAGATATGTAGCAGCTCTATGTAAAACACAGAAACAAACACAGGGAGACCATCAAAATGAGGAGACAGAGAAACATGTCCCAAATGAAAACACAGGACAAAACTCTATAAAAAGAACCAAACAAAATCTACCAACACCCTGAGTTCAAAACACTGGTTTTAAGGATGCTCAATGAACTTAGGGGAAGCGTAAATCAACTCAGTGAGAACTTTAACAAAGAGATAGGAAACATAAAAAGGAACCAGTCATAAATAAAGAATGACTTAAAGAATACACTATAAGGAATCAGAAGAATACACTAGAAGGAATCAACAGTAGAACAGATGAAGCAGAGGACTGAATCAGCAATTATGAAGACAAAATAGCAAAAAAAAAACCCCCACCCTATCAGAAGAGCAAAAAGGAAAAAACTCCAAACAAATGAGGATAGTTTAAGAGGCATCCGAGACAACATCAAGTGTACCAACATCAGTCATATCATAGAGGTTCCAGAAAAAGAGAGCGGGGAAGGAATTGAAAACCTACTGAAAAAGCTCTGCAACATGGTGAAAGAAATAGATGTAAATCCAGGAAGTGGAGAGTCCCAAACAAGATGAACTGAAAGAGACCCACAACAAGGCGTATCATAATTACAACGTCAAAGGCTAAAGACAAAGAATCTTATAAAAGTAGCAAGAGAAAATGACTTACAAGGGAGCTCCTATAAGACCAGTCGACTGAAAATATGTAGGCCAGAAGGGATAAGTAAAATTTTTCAAAGTGATAAAGAGCAAGTACCTACAACAAAGATTATTGTACCCAGCAAGGCTATCATTTAGAATTGAAGGACAGATAAAGAGCTTCCCAGGTAAGAAAGTGCTAAAGGAGTTCAATACCACCAAACCAGTATTACAAGAAATGTTAAAGGTATTTCTTTAACATGAAAAAGAAAAGAAATAAAAAAATATAAATAATAAATGTCAATAACCACATACCTATCAATAATTACTTTAAATGTAAATCATTAAATACTTCAATCAAAAGACATAGGGTGGCTGAATGAATAAGAAAACAAGGTCCATATATATGCTGCCCACAAGAGAGCCACTTCAGATCAAAAGACACACAGACTGAAAGGGATGGGAAAAGATATTTCCTGCAAATGGAAAAGGAAAAAGAAAGCTGGTGTAACAATATCTACATCAGACAAAATAGACAGAAAAACAAAGGCTATATAACAGGAGATACTTCTATTTCTAGGTATTTATCTGAAGGAACCTTACACACTAATTAAAAAAAAATATGGATCCCTATGTTCATTGCAGCATTATTTACAATAGCCAAGAAGATACCTAAGTGTCCATTGATGGACAAATGGAAAAAGATGTAGTACATATACACAATGAAATAGTACTCAGCCATAAAAAATAAATGAAATCTTGCCATTTGTGATAACATGGATCTAGAGGGTATTACGCTAAAAGAAATGTCAGAAAAAGAAAAATATTGAATACCATATGATTTCACTTATATCTGGAATCTAAAAAACAAAATAAAGCAGCAGCAGAACAGAAACACTCCCAGGTACAGAGAATATTCTGATGGTTGCCAGATGGCATGGGACTTGGGAGGATGGGTGAAAAAGGTGAAAGGATTTAGATGTACAAATTGCCAGTTACAAAAAACGGCCACAAGGAGGTAAAAAAGTACAACATAGGTAATATACTCAGTAATATTGTAAAAACTATATGGTATCAGATGACTACTAGACTTATTGGGGTGATCACTTTGTATACTATATAAATGTCTCATCATGTTGTTATACACCTGAAACTAACACTGTATGCCAACTGTAATTGAAAAATGAAAAATTATTTAAAAAACAAGACTATATCATACAGGCATAGGGAAAGACAGAGGGAATAGAATACCAATATATAGAGAGACCAATATAAACATATTTATGGTCAATTGATTTTTCAACAAGCATATAATTTAATGAGGGGAAGAATAGTCTTTTCAATAAATGGCACTAGGACAACTGTACGTCCTCATGCAAAAAAGCTGAAGTCTTTACACCATAAGCAAAAACTCAAAACAGATCAAAGACCTGAATGTGAGAACTAAAACTATAAAACTTATTAACAATGTTTTCTTAGGTATAACATCAACACACAAGTGACAGAAGAAAAAGATGAATAAATTACTAGCATGTGCCACAAATGATACCATCAAGAAAGTGAAAAAGAACTTTTACAACTTGAAAGTAAAAAGACAACACTATTTTTGAAATGGGTAAAGGATCTGAGCAGACATTTCTCCAAAGATATACAAATGGGCACTAAACACATGAAAAGTTGCTCAATCCCATTAGTCATTACGGAAATGCAAACTGAAGCTACAATGAGATACTTTACACTTAATAGAATTGTTAGGAAGGACAGATAGCAAACCAAGGCAGAGAGGAAGAAGGGAAGGAAACATGTCTCACTCATTAATTCAGCAGTCCTGAGCCTGGTCAGTAAGACTGGCAGGTTTCTGAAAAATCACAAGAAAAACCATGATAGTGCAGGAGGGGAACCCTTGAAATTCTGTATGTCTCACTTCCACTATCTGGGAAAGTAAGTCTTTGAAACTGTTTTAATCCCAAGGCTCAGACAGGGAACCCAAAAGCTGGCTACAAGCATTAAACCCCTAAAATCCCATCAGTTGGTGCACTCACACTAGCTTGGTGCCTACCTACTTGTAGCATTGTGTTCAAGTGTATTTCATAAATAAACATTACCTAATTTCCGCTTTGTGTGTTTTCTCTCACCTGAATTCATCTCTTGCAATTGAAAGAAATACTGAGGAGGGGGAGCCCCGCTAACTCAGAGCTCCCCAGTAACGAAATGGCCAAAAGAAGATGGCTTTAATTAAAAGAAAGCAAGCAAAACATAACCAGAGACACTGAAATTAAGAACAATCTAACAACAGCCAGAGGGGAGGGGGGAGGGGATAATGGGGAGACGGGTTTTCAGGAACCACTAAGGAGGACACATGTACAGAACCAAGGGGGAGGGGGGGGG